>JAOXYA010485592.1:0-15851 GCA_028565675.1 Sorex palustris | reverse complement strand
GGGCAGAGGAATCGAACTCGGGTCGGCCATGTTGGCTGCGTGCAAGGCAAACGCCCTACCACTGTGCTATCGCTCCAGCCCCAGAGGCTATAAAAACAAAGCTCCTGGAAGAGAGTGATGCAGTATTTCCTGGAGCGCAGCCTCGAATGAATGCTTCGTTCCCGTCAGAGAGCCAAGCAAGCTACCGAGGGTATTCTGCCTGCATAGCAGAGCCTGACAAGCTACCTGTCTTGTATTTGATATGTCAAAAACAGTAACAGGTCTCATTCCCCTGACCCTGAAAGAACCTCCAATACGGCAGCATTGGGAAGGACGAGAAAGGAGAGGCCGCTAAAATCTCAGGGCTGAGACAAATGGAGACATTACTGGTGCCTGCTCAAGCAAATTGATGAACAACAGGATGACAGTGATACAGTGATACCTATTTAATTTATAGGGATTACTGGACCTTACTTTAAGAGATTTTGATTCATTCCATCTGGTATTAGACCCAAATATCTAATTATTTTATAATCTCCCAGTGCATCTAATGTAAGACAGGGTTGAAGAGCCACCAGAAATGAAAGACAACATTTAAATTTCTCATGACTATGCCGGAGCAATAGTACAGTGCATAGGGCACTTGCCTTGCACATGGCAGACCCAGGTTTGATCCCCAGCATCTCATATAGTCCCCTGTGCACCGCCAGGAGTGACTCCCTACTGCAGAGCCAGAAGTAAACCCTAAGAACCACTGAGTGTGGCCCAAAAAAAAGACCAAAAAAATTAATTTCTCATAACAAATCCTTGTGATTAGGAGAATTGGATGGGTACATGCTGCCCTCTAGTGCCTCTGGCTGCTGGCTACACTTCTGCATAACAAAGTAAGAATATTTGTGTGCTTCTGGCCTTACTGCCCCAACAACTTACTTACTTAGTAACTTACTTACTTAAGTAAGTACTTACTCAAGTACTTAAGTACTACTCAAGTACTTAAGTACTTACTCAAGTACTTACTCAGTTACTTACTTACTGCCTCAACTACTTAAATATCAGAGCTCTAGGGCATTAATAAAGATGCCAATGCTTCTCTAGCACCAGTCAATTAGCTTATCCTTTTTTTTTCTTTTTGGGTCACACCCGGCAATGCTCAGGGGTTACTCCTGGCTCTGCACTCAGGAATTACTCCTGACAGTGCTCGGGAGACCATTTGGGATGTTGGGAATCGAACCCGGGTCGGCCACGTGCAAGACAAATGCCCTACCTGCCATGCTATTGCTCCAGCCCCCCAGTTAGCTTATCTTAAGTGTTCGTTATTATTTGCTGAGAACAAAAACACGGCCAAACTTGTGTGAAGATAAAGTTTATGTGGAGATCAGGCATGTATGGAAATACAAACTCATCCTTGTCAGAAATTTTCACTATGAAATGATCCATGGTATGTATGAACCAGTAACTGTGAAGAGTTTCCTGAAGAAGTTAATCTTCAGGCATTGGAGCATTGTCATGGAAGCAGAGTCTGGCTAGAAACATATATCCCTCACAACTAAGTAGTCCTGTGGAGTCTACAGACACTTTTGATGTATTGTGTCTCTCTTGTCTGCTCTTCACTAGAAACCATGAGGCACGAAGGGCACATGTGAAGATCCATACCACACATTACTAAAAAACAAGTGTGTTCTTTATAGAAATGTGTCTTTGTTCAGGAAGCCACGGGTCCACCCGCTTATCCACACAGATACCCCACATCACTGACCTTCAATCAACAAAACTAAAGGTCTAGTCTGAAGAAAGCATAAAACACTCTCTGGCTCTAATTCTTCAGGCCTAGGACAGATGAGCAAGGGCTAGATGAATTGCCAAAGGTGAGTTTACTGTAGGTGATTTTATTTTTTTTTTACTTTTTAAAAGTTCTTCATATTTACTGATAAATTTTGTGGGTGCTTAACTTTTTTCACTGACTCATCATTGGTATGCAATATTAAGGCATGCTAGATGGTTAGCTTCATACTTCTATATGTATGTGACTGCTATCATTCCACCTCCAAAAATAGTACCATACTACCACCAAAAAAACCCTCATTCTTTCATCCACTCTTCCCCTTTCCTTCTCATAACTTCCATAGTTTTCACTGAGTCAAGGAGTTAGTTTTATTACTTCTTGCCAGTTTATTTTTTTCTAGTAATTCACATTCCCCATATGAATAAGACCATCTGATAACCATTTATAACCATATTTTATTCTGTAAAATCATTCCATTTTGTACCAAAAGGCAGGTTTTCATCTTTTTAAAATGTAGAACCATATTCCATTGAGTATATATCCCACTGCTTCTTTACCAAGTCATCTGTTGGACATTGTTTTGACTATGATGAATAAAGCAGCAAATGATTTTTGTATGTGGCAGTGCTAAAAAGACCAGGCAGTGATGGGAATCAAATTCTGGTTTTGATCCTTGTGCACTTCAGCACTGTGACCCATCTCCCCAGCCCTGCAGCAGATGGTTTTGATGGCTTAGTGAATGACAGAGGCTGTGGTGGCTGTTGGCTATCTGTCAGGTACACAGTGCACTGACTGGTTGTAGCAGAAGCAAAATCTACAGAATTTAGTGGTTTTGCCTGGGGTCAGAGGTTACACTAATGGGAGCCTGAGAATTTTTGCAGCAGCTGTAGGAAACTGGCTGATTGGGTAAGAGACAGTGTTCTGTTCACCTCCTCTTCATCCCATTGGTGAAGGAGAGTTCCACTTTAGGGTTTCAGAAAGGTCAAACATACCACACTCAACATAGGGCTGTAGATGGACACTCTATTAGCTATATCCCAGGCTGAATCAACACCTAAGTTTTCCTGTGGCAGATAAAGGGCTATGACACAGCACCTACCTTAGGAAATAGGAGGGCTTTGTGATGCAGACTGGGGTGGAGGATGGTTCAGTCCTCTATGAGGCAGAGATGACAAGACCCAGAGTGTGGAGGCATTAGTTTTCAAGCCCCAAAGTTTAAGAAGAGGAATGGCTAATAAGGTTTAGATTATGGTATTTCCCGTCATAACTCTGTGGGAAATTGCATATCCCTTATGCACTTATGGCTCCCTCATCGTTATTGTATTGCTTTTTTGGCGTGTGAAAAAGAGCCATAAAAATATTAAGTTGGAACGTAAGAAGAACATTTGCCTGGTAGGGAAACCCTCTGACCTGACCAAACTGATTAAGCCTCAAACAATATTTTGTTCCCTGATTTTTCTCTTATTATTCTTGCCCCTAGCTTTTAAGTGTTGGTTTCCTTACCAAATCCTAGACCAGCTTCCAAAATGGGTGATTCTTTGGGTTGATAAATATTTAAAATATTGGATGGCAAAAGTCTTCATGAGTCAGTTCTACTTTTTCTCTGGTCTCGTTCTGATCTCCCTGAAGAACTTGTTCAATGAAATGAGGGTGGGAGTATGGAGTATCAAAGGAACCTAAAAATGAAGCAGGAAAAACGAAAGGAAATGTTGGGGTGAGAGTTAAAATAGAGAAATGAAAGTATAATGTATGAAGTGAAGTACAGAAGGAGTTTGGAGAAAACATTTGTGGATTTTACAAGATTCTGGAAAGGGGCATGCCAGCTTCAATTTTTTCCTTTTCTTTTTCTTTAAGCAACAGCCAAAAGTCCAACAAAAGGCTAAAGACAAACCACCAGGGAGTAAAGTCATCATCAAACCACTTCAACCACCTCGAGGTAAAGTCCAGCTCTCCTCCTGTACTCCCTGCACCATGGGTGAGGTCCCAGAGATCTTGTCCCTTTAAGGCTTCAGTTCCACAAATTGACAAGTTCTCCCAGAAGATTTTCTTGGATGGGAAATCAGAATCTGGGAATGTTCCAAAACTCTCCACCTCTTTGTGGAAGTGAAACTAAGGAAAAGGGACCAAATCTTTAACCGTGTCATTTACTGTTTTTATGATCCTGTTGAGGTCACTTTGTCTCTATTTTGTATCCTTAAAATGGGCATTGGGGCTGGAGCAATAGTACAGGGCGGGAGGGCGCTTGCCTTGCATGCAGCCAACGATCCCCAGCATCCCATATGGTCCCCTGAGCACTGCAAGGAGTAATTCCTGAGTGAAGAGCCAGGAGTTCCCCTGAGCATTGCTGGGCATGCAAAAACAAACAAACAAAAAAACCCCAAGCCTTAAGATGGGCATTGATGAATTGATGAGCCCACCTCACTCAGTGGGACTGTGACAACCAAATGGGTCAGAGACCAGATAGCATATATAACTGGTAAAGTTGTGTACAGGAGGGCCTTAGACCCTTGGCTGTTGAGGTTTCCACTCTCCTTTCATCCAAGTATCTTCAGCTTCTTATCAGACATTCCTGACTCCTCTGCTGATCTATGTAACACTCTCTCCTGATTTCTCAGCTAAGGCACTGCCCTGGAAAGTATCTGAGAAGCCAAAGAAGCTGCTTTCTGTGATTAAAAGGTGATTTACTCATACTAATCTTTACAATATTCCAACTCCTTTCTTAGCTTGGCCTAGGATGGGGCTATGGAGAAGGATAAGGGCATGGGACACACTGGAGCTGGAACACTGCTTGGGAGGGCTGCCAGGCCCCAGGAGGGGAGAGGCCTCAGGAGAAGCACCCAGCTCTGCTCTGGGTTAAGCTCATGGTGGCCTTGGAATCCAGGGTGTGACTGGATCCCATGAGAGTTCATGAAAGACTCTACATGCCTTTGTTGTCAGCCACCAGAGAAACTGCAGAGAATGGATAAATGAGGGCACAAATCAGTCACCACAGCGAAAGTCTCTGCCCAGATGCACCTTTCAAGGACAGGTGCCTGGGAGTCTGGCTGCTCCTGCTGATGGCTTCTCTAGTTCACCTTCAGGGACTCTAGACGCTGGCACAGTCCCCAAACAGAGGCCCAGCATTTTATCTTCTGCCTAAATGTCCAGAGAATGGGGTGGGTTCCCAATAGAGACCATGCTCACCCCACAGTCCCCAGAATACAGAGTTTCCACTAAGACACGTTGCCTCAGTGTGGAAGCACTGAATCAGGCTGTGGGCCTTCTCATTCCCAAATGGCACTGACTCTAGGATCTACCTGGTGATCTCCTGGGGCTGCCCCAGGGTTCATCACCAGCTCCCCATGGGCAGTTTCCCTTCTGCTGCTTCAGCTTCCCAACACGGGTAAGCAGAGACGTCCCACACATACACTTCCGGGTCAGCAGACCTTTGTCACTTCCAGACCATCATGTCTGGACACTTCCCTCTGGCGGTGGTTAGACACCTTGTCCACCAGCCCCAGCTTCGCAGTCAGCAGTCCAATCCTGCTGTATGTTTCTGGGGAAAAGTAGTGCCCTAGACAGCCTGGGGGTGTTGGGTCCTCTTACAGCCCTAGAGGGGAGCTGTGCCAGCTCCAGGCCACACAGGCCCAAGTGTCACTCCCTCATTAACTGTTGCTCTGTTTCCCTCCCCAGCCAGGGCTGGCTCCCTCAGGAGGGAAGTGTGCGGCGACTCCTGTGCGCAGACCCCAGCTGTGATATCTGCAATGATGTGGTGCTGGAGATTAAACAGCTACTGGCAGGTGAACACACTCCGACCTCCAAAACTTCATTAGCATCATCGAAGGGCTCCTCTGGCCCAGAGTTTGGGTCCACATCTAATCTGTCTCTCGAGAAGCATGCGGATTCCTCACTCGCCAAAGAGGTTCGTTCTCCACATAAAACCACCAACATGTCCCAAGTAGCTGCTAAGAACTCTATAACTCGGTCCATTGCCCAGTCACCTTATACAGGCAACATCAAGGATTTATGGGTTGGCCATCACCACCCATGGCTGGGATTTCAAGTGCCAGATGTGTGCCAGGACAAGACAGCTCAGTCTTCTTCAATCTCTGAGGACTCTTCGGTTCCTATGAACCAAAAGGATGAGAAGAAGACCAACACTAAATGTGTCCAGGAGAAAAAAGGTCAGCAGTCCTGAATACCCAATTCCCTCCTTTCCCGAGATCATAGAGCTAGACACTTCTGGCCATTCCTTCTCATTACCTGGTAGTAGCTTCAATGGTCCCGAAGGAGTTTAAGTACTTGAATTTATATACCTGTACTTAAGGGTATCCAAGATTTGTGGGAAAGTTCCTCTAGTAGCTTATATCACAATGTCTCAGTATTGTCCAGATTGGAAAAAGGGGTAATGAATGGTACAGCCCTCTCTTTCACTAGGGACTTTATAGAATGCTGCCTGTAAGGCCTCTATTGAAAAAATCAGCTTTGATTTGCCCAGGAGAGAAAAGCTTGGTGGTAAGGGGCAGTCAGCCAGTGCATTCACATTTTCTGAATTTTTTAAAGATTCACTGGAACGAATACCATTGCAAACAAACCCAAACTCCATGACTGTCTCTACCCTTAGCACCTGTGAGTTTGTAAGTGGCTCTGTCCTTGCAGAGGAACACACGGGATTCTCACTGTGTTCTCTGCAGCAGAAACTCACCTCTGCTCTCTGGCTCCTCTTTGCTGAACGAGTCTCTGGTTCACAGTCACCGTACAAAGGGAGCCCTTGTTCCTTTCCTTCAATGACTTCTCTTAATTTTCAAGCTGTCTAAATTTCCTCCACCTCATTTTGCTCCCCACCTACTTCCCACATTCCTGAATTTGGCATTTGCCTCTTGACAGCCAAGTAGTCCTTGGGGTAGCAACTGATGCAGTTCCTGGGGCGGGGGGCGGGGGAGAAGGGGCTCTTCAGTTTATCACCCTGAGATCTCTGCAGAGGCAGGGAACCACACGACATAGGCATAATGGTTCACAATACAAGCACTGAAAGGTGATCATGTACATCCCCAACTATCAGCACTCAGTTCTTGTCCAGAGTGGTCATTTCCAACTAACATTGACATAGTGGTCCCTCCTCTATTCTAATTGCCCTTACTCTCCACCACTGTGGCAAGCTTCCAACCACAGTTATTTCTACTGCTATTTCTACTGTCCTTGGGTACTATATCCTCCTGTCCCTCATTTCTGTGATCCTTGGGTATTAGTCTCGTACTATGTTTTTCATATCCCACAAATGAGTGCAAACAGTCTATGCCTGTCCCTTTCCTTCTGACTCATTTCACTCAGTCTGATACTTTTCATGTCCATCCATTTATAAGCAAATTTAATTTCTTTTTTTCCTGATGGCTGCATAGTATTCCATTGTGTAAATGTGTATTATAGTTTCTTTATCCAGTCTTCTGCTCTCAGGCACTTGGGTTGTTTCCAAATTCTGGCTATAGTGAATAGTGAATGCTGCAATGAACATAGGAGTGCAGATATTCCTCAGATTCTGTCACTGAATGCTCTGATCAGCATCTGACTGATGCCCTCCAGGAAGACACTGAGGGACTGGAGTCAGGTTTTGGCCTTGATGTCATCTGTGGCTGAGTTTTTTTTTTAAATGTGACTCTCTCCAAATTCACGGCCTTAGAAATCACAATCTGCAATCATAGAGTCAGTGCTCCCTGGCTCAGTCTCATCTAAATAATAAAGTGTAGGTCATGGGCTAAGCTTTCAAGATGCCAGGAAGATTTGTGCAGAGTGCACTGTATCGAAGTACACTGAATAGAAATGGTGCCCTTAGAGAAAGATCCTATTAGATCCTACGTCTTTACTAAACTGAATTTTTATCCAAAAAAGAAATTTCTGGAAATACATTTGGGGAGTCTCTTAAAGAGAAAGGAGTCCCACAGACTGTGGCTGTCCCAGAGAATCTATTTCCTAAGAGTCTAAACAACCAAGAGAAAACATTATTTCAGGAATTACTTCCCATCCCTTTAAGACATCCATTAAGCCCCAGATGGTCCATTTTAAAGGAGAGCTTACAACTGTAGACTTAAGACAAAACAATTCCAGAGCACACTGATTCTAATCTCTGGGCATCCAAGATTTCCTAGCCTGTGGCAGAGGCCCTAGTGCTTTGTGTTCAGTTAGAGCCGGTGTGAACAAGCCTAGCCAAGGGAAGTCCTAGAGCCCTGAGCCCCACGTCTTTGAAAGAACAATTCCTTTTTCTCAGCAAGATTAACTAGGACCCAGGGAAACTCAGACATAGAGGGTCTTAGAGAAGAAATGTGTTAGGCTGTCCCTAAACTAACATTGACCCTGCTACAAGTAGGGAACAATTAGGAGCATTCCTAAGCACATCCTTGAGAATCTCCAACTTCCCAAATACACCCCCTGGACTTTTCAGGTAGAGTTTTGTTTTTTTCATGAAGGTGCCTTGAGAGGGAAGGGATGGGGAGGTTCTGTTGAGTCGGTAGAGCTACCATCTCTATCCTCTCAGATTATTGCCTCTCCATTAGTATCTTTACCAGCTTCTCCCTCACCTTGATTTCCTAGGAGTGTAACCCAGGATTCCAGATAAGAATGGTTTCGAGGGGCCAGAATGATAGTACATTTTGCGTTGCGTACATTCAACCCAGGTTTGATCTCTGGCACCCCATACAGTTCTCCCAAGCCTTCCAGTAGTGATCCCTGAATTCAGAGCTAAAAGTGTGGCTCTGAACCACTGGGTATGGCCCTGAGCATCACTGGTATGGCCTGCGCACCCTGGGTGGCTCAAACAAACAAACATACAAATAAGAATGTTTTGTGTTTTGTTAAAGATGTTAGAGCAAGATCAACCCCCCCCCCCGCACCACAAATACATGTTCTGAGGTACTAAATATAGAATACTCATAGCCTAAAAGGCAAGTCCTCACAGAGCCAACTTACTGCGGCATCACTTGTTTCACTGAATTTTGCAAACCCAGTATTTAAAGGAGTCACATTTTAAATATCCAAAATTTGCAGGACCAAAATGTATAGGGCCAAGAGCTATAAGGTATGATAAAGCCATCCCATACTCACTTGAGTCTTAATCCTTCCAGAAGGTGCAGAAACTGGTACGGGAAATAAGATGGAAGATTCTCCACACCCCAAGATTAACTGTGAGTTGAAAAGTCAAGCACCTCAAGACTCCTTTATCATCGCTAAGAATGAGCCAATAACCCAAATCACAAAAAAACCATCTGAGACGGAACTAGTCCTCACCAAACAAAAGAAGGAAGCTAAGTTAGAGGAGACAGCAGATGCAGAGAGCTTGGTCTTTTTTGATGCCCCCCAGTGCCCACACAGTGAGCTCCAGTAGCACTCTGTGCATGCCAGCCATTCCTTGCTCCTATGCCCTGCAAAGAACACCAAGAAGCATAATTCTCAGCTGACAGGTGCCACTCATGCAGAAAATAATTTCCAGGGCTCCCATCTCGTGTCAGCAGAAGGCACTGGGTTACACAAGAAAGCCCAGTTCAGGCAAAAGAAAGGCAAAGATTCCTAAATCTCTGCATCCTTCTGAAAAGACTATCAGTATCATCTCTACTAATAAGCAGGTGAGGCAAGGCTCTTTCCAAATATATTCTATACCTCTAAGCAAAGAACCACTTGTTTGTGTTTCCTTATTTTCAATAAGTTGTGTGATGGGGAGAGAGCAAAGAAGAAGATAATATTTCCATAGTATATAAGAGTTTTAAGTCCATATTTCTGATGGGTCATCATGCTATACAATTCTTCTAACTCTAGCTGGATTACGGAGAAAAGATTTGAATAGGGAAAGAAGACTCATTAAGGTCACATTGAAGGTCAGGGTCACGCTTGAATTCATTAATGGTTTCCCATGGTGATTCTGGGGCCTCAGAGAAGCTCTATGGACATGATGATGGTAAAAGAATTAGTGATCATGAATCCAGTGCATTTGGGGCCCTTGGGTATGATATATCAATTACTTCCATGTATGCCCACAATCTAGAAGAGAGTTCCTTAAAAAGCGCCATAGTGCTCCATTTGGGGGGAGGGGGTGATGCTTTTGTATTTGTCAAAAACACATTGTTTACAAAGAGATGCCACAAAGGATAGATAGAACCTTCCTTCTGAACCTTAGCATATCTGGAAAAGTCTATTGTATTTCTGTTGCCTGTTGATCCCCATTATGTTTCACATATGTGGAATGAATGGCCTCTCAAATGATAGTTGATGGAAGGGTCTTTAGCTGAGTGTTGCATTAAACAGTTCAAATATATAGGTCCCCACTATGTACTACGTACTGTCAGACTCTGGGGGTACAAAACAGCTCCCAGGCATTTTTCCATGGAGCTCATGGAATTATGGGGTAAATAGTCAAAATAAAAATTTATTAAAAGCATAGGTTGGAAGGTTAGTACAGGGATTAATTATGGCCAATCCCAAATGTGATTTCAGGCACAGCATATAGTCCCTGAGCAGCTCCACGAGTGGTGCCTAAGAACAGAGCCGGAGAAAGCCCTGAGCACCATAAGGCATGGCCCCAAACCAAACTAAACCCAATAAGACAAAAACAAACAAAAGGACTATGAAGTATGGCCCCCAAACACTGCCAGGAGTTACTTATCCATGAATTTATCCAGTTCATAATCCATGAACATCTCCAGTTGTGACCCAAACCTTCCATCTAACCCCATGCACAAAAGCAATGTTAAGGGTGGTTAGAGGAAGCAAGGAAATGGGTGGAAATGTACAGGAGCACACATTCCCTAGTGTTTGTGGTGGAGTTATGGGAATTCTCCAGGGGAAGTGAAACATAGACTGAATTTCACTGGATGAGAAGTTAGACAGGAAGAAAGTAGGAACAGAAAGACATCCTCAGACTGAGATCACAGCATGAATAAAGGTATGATGTCAGTTAGACAAGTCACATTAGATTTCCTGGCTAGGTACTTGTAATAATCAAACAAGAATAGTATTGAAACGTTTGAGGGATTTAAATGAGGTAGCCAAGCTGAAGAATAAGTTGCATTCCTGCGCCCACTTTTTCATACCTACAAGTAATACTGAGAACTTACTATATGCTGGGCACTTGTTTAGGTACTGGACTCACAGCAATGGACAAAAGAGGGTGGAAATTTCCCCAAAGACTAACAGCAGTAGTATTCTAGGGAAGGTAATAGGAGAAACCTAAGTAAAACTTATATAGTATATGGAAAGTGATTAAATATATGCAAGGGGCTGGAATGATAGCACAGCGGGTAGGGCATTTGCCTTGCACGCGGCTGATCTGAGTTCAATTCCCAACATCCCATATGGTTCCCTGAGCACTGTGAGGAGTAATTCCTGAGGGCAAAGCCAGGAGTAACCCCTGAGCATCACCGGGTGTGACCCAAAAAGCAAAAATAAATAAATGCAAAAAATAAGAGTAAGGAATTTGGGGACACCTCAGATGAAGGGTGTAGGGCAAGTCTCACTAGAAGTTAACATGTAAGCATTGACTGGGGGAGGATGAAAGCAAAACATATGGATATCCAAGGAAGAGCAGTCCAGTGAGAATTTATAGCCAGCACAGATGTCTAGAGGCTAGAGCATTCCCTGCCTATTTCAAGAAACCATCAGTGATCCTGAAGCAATCAGGAACAAAGCAGTAGAGGATGATGTCAGAGCCGTGACAGGGCCAGATAAGGTAAGGTCTGAAAGGTCATTGCAAAGATGATGATTTTGAGGAAATGAGGAGCTATTAGAGAATCTGCTTAGATCTGAATTATATTTTAAAGGATCACTTAGATTGATATGCAAAAGCAGAGAGATTAGTCAAGAGGTCATTCCAATAATGGCAGCAGAAGAGGAGATTAAAATTGTTTATATAATGAATTCATTAAAAATTGTTCTGGGCCACATCCAGTCGTACCAAGGGATCATTCAAGGCAGGTCTTGGGGGACCATGTTAGGTGCCAGGGATTGAACTCTGGTCAACTGTGTGCAAGGCAAGTGCCCTTCAAGTGCTATCACTCCAGCCCCAAGAGTTCACCTTTTTTGCAGTCAGTGATGGATACTGAGTATTGAAGTATATGTGGTGATTAGATGATTTGGGCATATGACTATGAAGTTCAGGGAAGGCCTCTAGCTTTAGACAGGTAAAAAGATAGATAATGCATAGGTGTATGTGTGTGTGTGTGTGTGTGTGTGTGTGAGAGAGAGAGAGAGAGAGAGAGAGAGAGAGAGAGGAGAGAGAGAAATAGGCAGGCAGACAAAGAGGCACAGAGAGAGGAGAAATGGATGTATCTCTGTTGTGGCTTTGAGAGAGAGGAGGCACGTGGCTAGGTCTGCTGAGTCAGCGCATCCCAGGTGTTTTCCTTAAACATCCCCCAAGTTCATGGGAAACCTTAGGTCTTGTGACAGGAATGTGCTCTGTGTCTGATGGGAATTGGGCATATCCTACAGAGGATACCCAAGAGTAGGAAAGTGACTCAGAAGGTCACAGCAATGTCAGGTGGAAAGCTGAGGTTAATGTGTACATATCTGACTGAGGCGGAACAGATTCTTTCCATGATTCCTCACGGGGTTCTACCTGCCCCTGCAGATATCTATCATGGAAATTGCAGGCAAGTATCATAACCACTTGACTATTAGACCTGTTCACTCCACCCTAGAAGGGAGGTCACAATATAGGACCAGTACTGGAGAAGTGTGACTTCATCGCCTCGTTGTCTTGCTCAATCCTGTCTTGCCATTCTTTTGCTGCCAGGGGACCGGGAAGACTCCTTGAGCTTGAAACTCTCCTCTCATCCTTTAAATTTCTACTCCTGCTCTGTGAGGCTTTAGGTAAAACGTCCAATGACCCTCACCTCCCACATGCCCTGGATTTTAGTCTTCTCTTGCAGCTTGTCCAGCCTTTTCAGTCCTTCCCTTTTTGTCACCCTATATTTCCCCCACTTATCCAGTCTGAACCTCTGGAAAGATGTTTATCATGATTGAACATAGTACAAAAAAGTGAAAAAAATATTCCCATTATAGTCCCATTTAAAAATATTAATAAGTATAGGTAAATAGTAATATTTTTATTTTAAAAATAACTTTAGATTTGGAGAAATAGTGAGTACCAAGTACAGAGAATTTCCGTCTATCTCCTGCTCTTGGTCACAAGTTTCTAATAGCTATTGAAGTCAGAGACTAGTGAGCAGCTTTCCATGTGCTCATTGGCTATTTGTATATTTATTCATAAAGTTTCCTTTATGAATTTAGCGTGGCACTTTATTACAATTATAAGCCAACTTTGATACATTATTTTTTTATCTTTTTTTTTTTTTTTTGCTTTCTGGGTCACACCGGAAATGCACAGGGTTACTCCTGGTTCATGCATGCAGGAATTACTCCTAGCTCATGCACACAGGAATTACTCCTGGCGGTGCTCGGGGGACCATATAGAGTGCTGGGAATTGAATCCGAGTTGACTGCGTGCAAGGCAAACACACTACCAGCTGTGCTACCGCTCCAGCCCCATGTTATTATTAACTAAAGTTCATAGTTTTCTTTGTTATACATATCATGAGATTTATTTATGTATTTTTGACTTTTTTGGTTTGGAGGGCCACACCCACTATAGTGCTCCCCTGTGGTGCTGGGGATCAAACCCAACCCCTTGAATGCAAAGCATGCACTCTAGTGAGTTGAGCTCTCTCTCTGATCACATTACGGATTTTAAAGAATGTAAAATGACACATTTAGAGTGTTACACCATACACTATTATATAGGATAGAGCCTAAAAACGTTCTCTCTCTCTCTCTCTCTCTCTCTCTCTCTGTCTGTCTCTGTCTCTCCTTTTTGGGCATTATGGTTTCCAGTATAGGTACTGAAAGGTTATCATGTATATCCCTTTACCTCCTTTCAGCACTTATATCTTGTCCATAATGATCATTTCCAACTATCATTGTCATAGAGGTCTCTTCTCTGTCGTAGTGGACTTTCCCCTGCTCCCACCTTACCCACCACCACCCTCTACTTAACAGAAAGCTTCCAACAATGGACCCGTCCTCCTGGCCCTCATTTCAATCAGTCTATGTTTCTTTCTCTCCCTCTGACTCATTTCACTCAGCACGATACTCTCTGTGTCCATCTATTTATAAGCAAATTTCATGGCTTCATTTTTCCTGGTGGCTATGTAGTATTCCACTGTGTAGATGTACTATAGTTTCTTTATGAAGTCATCTGCTCTAAGACACTCAGGTTGTTTCCAGATTCTGGTTGCTGTGAATAGTACTGCAATGAACATAGAAGTGCAGATGGCTTTTCTGCAATGTGTTTTTGGGCCCTTAGGGTATATTCTCAGAACTGGTATTGCTGCGGTTATATGGAAGTTTAATTTCTAGGTTTTTTTTCTTTTTGGGTCGCACCTGGTGATATACAGGGGTTATTCCTGGCTCTGCACTCAGGAGTTACTCCTGGCAGTGCTCTGGGGACCATATGGGATGCTAGGAATCGAAGCCGGGTTGGCCGCATGCAAGGCAAATGCCCTACCCGCTGTGCTATCTCTCCAGCACCCCTCAATTTCTAGGTTTTTTGAGGAATACCCATAATGTTTTCCAAAATGGCTGGACCAAATGGCATTTCCACCAGCAATGAATGAGAGTTCCATTATCCCTGCATCCATGCCAACACTGGTTGTTCTTATTCTTTTCGATGTGTACCAGTCTCTGTAGTGTGAGATAATATCTCATTGTTGTTTTGATTTGTATTTCCCTGATGGTTAGTGATGTAGAGCATTTTTTTCATGTCCCTTTTGGCCATTTAACATGCCATCTTAAGTTTTACTTTTCCAGAATGTCACAGAGTCCAGTGATATTGTATAGAGTTTTTCAACTTGCCTTCTTTCACTTAGCAATGCATATTTCCTCCTAATCTTAAGCTAATTTTTTAAAAAATATGAATAATATTCCTTTGTATAGATTTACCACAGCTTGATTACCTACTAACCTAGTGAAGTTTATGTTGGCTTCTTCTATAAATATAGAAGAAGTTATGGCAGTTACGAATTGAGCTTTCAATTCATTTGAGTAAATATATAGGATCATACCTGCTGTTCTGTACAGTAAAAGTAATCTTAATTTTATAAAAAAAAAAAAAAAGCTGCCAAACTGTGTTCCTAAGTGTTCATTCCATTTTACATTCCCACCAGCAGTGAATAATTGCTGCTGTTGCACATCCTTGCCAGTGCTGGCGCTGTTGGCGTTGTTTTGGATTTTGGCCATTCCAAATAGTCATTTTATAGTATAACACTTTCAACATGTTGATTTAATAATCAGTTCTAAAATGATGATTTTAAACATCTTTTGATAGGTTTCTGTGGCATCTGGGTATCTTCTTTGATGAGGGGTTTATATTGTTCCCGTCCTGTTTTTTCTTTTCTTTTCTTTATTTTTGAACTGCTGGGGATCAAACTGAAGGATTTCACACATGCAAGGCATGCACGCTAGCAGTGAGTCACAGCTCTGGCTTTCTTTCATCTATTTTTAGATTTGTCTGTTCATTTTCTCATTGTTAGGTCTTAAGAATTCTTTATAGAGAAACAAGTGTCCTTTCACTTTAAAAAAGAATAAAATCAGGTATGTGTTTAGCAAATATGTTCTCCAAATGTGCCTGTCTCTTCACTCCCTTAACTATCTTTGGTTTTGTTTGTTTTATGTTGAAGGTATACCTGACACTACTCAGGGGCTACTCCAACTTTGAGATTATTCTTTGTGGTGCTCGGGGACCATAAGGTACTAGAGATTAAAACAACCTCCATGGGGCTGGAGTGATAGTATAGCGGGTAGGGCTTTTGCCTTGCACGCAGCCGACCTGGGTTTGATTTCCAGCATCCCATATGGTTCCCAAGCACTGCTAGGAGTAATTCCTGAGTGCATGAGCCAGGAGTAAGCCCTGTGCATTGTTTTGAAAAGTGGATTGGAGTTTAGGTTTCTAAAGTCACCACCAAACCCAAAGTCTTACAGGCTTTCTCATAATCTCCTTTATAAAGTAAAGTAAAGTAAAGGCCCTCCCGTTGATCATCGATTTGCTCGAGCGGGCCCAGTAACGTCTCCATTGGAG
>JAOXYA010485585.1:0-15851 GCA_028565675.1 Sorex palustris | reverse complement strand
AGATTTTAGCAGCCTCTCCTTACTCGTCTTTCCCAATGATTGGAGGCTCTTTCAGGGTCAGGGGAATGAGACCTGTTGTTGTTACTGGTTTTGGCATATCGAATACGCCACAGGGAGCTTGCCAGGTTCTGCCCGTATGGGTGGGATACTCTTGGCAGCTAGCTGGGCTCTCCGAGAGGCATATATATTTATATATAATATATACATATGATATATTTATATATAATCTATATATATATGCTTTTGTTGCCTACTGTCTGAAACCCATCAAATATGGTGTGGTATCACTCACTGTATCATGACAGCCTCAATTTGCTTCTCACTGTCTGTACGAATTCTTACTCTTGGCAGTACCTGGGGACCAGAGGGAATGCTGGGGATCAAATTGGGCCAGCCACATGAAAGACAAGTAGTCTGTGGAGTAATATTACTCCAGCCCTGTTTTCACTAGTATTTTTTACAAGGAAATATTCTTCTCAATGTACTCTGGCTCAATGATCCTGAAGCATGAGTCATAGCATTTGCTTAAGATTCTCTACCATCTTCCTAGTACACTCAATCAACTGCACATTCCTTCCTGTGGATCCCAACCCTCCTTCTCTCCTTCCCTAGTGCTGGGGATGCCACAGCCAGCCCTGTCTCCCATTTTACCCTGAAAGATATGAAACCTACCCCTTCTTGGGGCAGCTAGATTTTCTTCCCCTCCCTCTGTTCCCCATTCCCTTGTCTCCTTTCTGAGATTCCCCCTGTGATCCAGCAACCATTCAGTGCCAGAGACTCTCTCCACTACGTCTTCCTCACTTGCCTGCACTTAAACAGATCTTGTTTCTCTGGGCTTTGCTTGTGTCTTCACTTCCCAACTAAGTGCGAACTCCTCCTCAAGGCCAGTCTTCTTTAATGACTACCTGATAATCAGGATTTTCTGTTGACTTTTGTTTTATAGTTGAAAAAAAAAAGCATCTGAGAAAAACAATCTAAGTAAAGACAAAAAATGATGGACCTCTTCCCTCTTGAATTTGGGGTTTCACTGTGACATGCTGGGAGTGAGGGGGAACGAAGAGGCCCCTTATATTTGACAACATGGGATAACGCTCCGTGGTCTGTTTAAATGGCAGCTGCACCCCCTAAAATAGTTAAGGCCATGCTGTATGAATTCGCTCTCTGAGATTGTTTTAAAATCACCAACAATCCTGTTGGGACAATTCTGAGTGCCAGTGGCATTAGCTTTTCTCTCCTCTCAAGGGCAGCTCTCGTTTCTCTCCCAGAGGCCACCATCTGATCCAACCTGTCTCTCTGGAGACGAGCTCTGGGACGTTCTTATCCACTGGAAGCAGGAGGGTGGAAAAGGCGCGCAATAAATAATAGACTGTCCTTGTCACTACCAGGCACTCGGGACATCATGGCTTTGTTCTTTCGTTATGATCTCAGGCTTTATACTCCCTAGGTGAGATCCGCTGTATTCACTTACTACTCTCAGCCATAAATCATCGTCTTGGGTTATAAAATGCATAATCACTCTAGGTGGAGCAGCAGGTTTGTCCTAAGGAGTTGGGGGCTGGATGGGGGTTTCTCACCGTGGTGCTGATCTTGCCGTTCTCCGTGGTCATGCTGTCTCTGTGGTGCAGATGTGCGAAAGGCTTGGCCGCCCCCCAGGACTCCAGGTACCGGGTCATGCGCACCGAAGCCCTCATTTTGGCCCCATCCAGGGTGTGCCGGGGCCTGAAGAGGTGTTGGGGGCTCCGGCGTTCTCCCTGGGGGAGAGAAACAAATCATTCCACCTGCTACGGCTAAGGGGCACCTGACCCTTCCTGCACGGGCTCCTGACTTCCCCCTTGGCCTTTTGCTTCCGCCATCAGTTCCTGCACGGGCTCCTGACACCTCCCCCTGGCCTCTGTCCCTGCATCAGTTCCTGCTGCTGAGCTTGATGGGCCGGGTGAGTCTGGTGATTCCACTCCCAAAGCAAAGCTAAAAAAACTCATAACATTTGTAGGAAGAAAATTCGTAGGAATCTGTAGGAAATCTGTAGGAAGAAAATTCTTAAAACTGAAGAAGCTGATCTGTTTCAAGCTCCCCTTGAAGAAACAGACAGTCACTGGGATTGGGGGTTGGTGTCTAAGTAACCTCAACATGCCTGGCTCTTACCTGACCCAGACAGTGTCTGTCTGTAGGACCGCCCCCGCCCCCTAACAAATCCCCATTGTCCCCGCCCCCACCCCCTCTGTCCTGCTGGTCACATGCATATCTCCAGCCTGTCTCTGAAGTCAACTGAAATGGGGGTCACCGGGGGCAGTCGTGGCCCACCGCATCTGCTAGTTTTGAGGGCCTGGATGTCTTCTACCGCTCTTTGTGATATTTCATAGCTGTATGGCGGGGGCCCCCCTAATGCATGAAGAACACACACTCGTCTGGGTGTGCCCTGTGAGTTTCTCCGAGAGGAGCGCTCTGGCCCTGCCATGCTTGAGGCATCTGTGCTGGTGAGGGGGTCACCTGCAGGCAGGCCCTCACAGACTGAGTCAGTACCTCTTACTCCTCACTACTGACTTTTGAAATTTTCCATCTCATCCCACTTGATCTCATTAGATTTCCACCACCAGAAGGGCTGAGCAAAAATATTTTCCCTTTCTTTGGTTTTGGGGCCAGGTGTGACCATGCTCAGAGTGGCTGGTGGTGTTCGGGGTGGAGGGGGGGTAACCATGTATGGTGCCAGGAACAGAACTGGCTGGCTGCATGCAAGGCAAGTTCCATGACCCAAGCACTAGCTCTTGAGCCCTACATGTTCTGTCTTTACTGACTTTCTCAGTAGCCAGACTCAGTCTCCTGAGAGATACACAGAAGCAGCATGGGGGACAGATATACTGCTGGGGATCTCTGCACAGACCACATTCCTCATAGATCACATTCTGCATGGACCACATTCCTCACAGACCACATTCCTCACAGACCACCCTCCTCACAGACCATGTTCCTCACAGAGTACATACCTCATAGACCACGTTCCTCACAGACCAGGTTTCGCATGGACCACATTTCTCACGGACCACATTTCTCACAGACCACGTTCCTCAAAGACCATGTTCTTCACAGACAACATTCCTCACAGACCATGTTCTGCACAGATCATGTTTCTCACAGACCACATTCCTCACAGATCAGGTTTCGCATGGTCCACGTTCCTCACGGACCACATTTCTCATAGAACATGTTCCTCACAGACCAGGTTCCACATGGACCACATTCCTCACAGACCATGTTCCTCACAGACCACGTTTCTCACAGACCATGTTCCTCACAGACCACGTTCCTTACAGACCACATTCCGCACAGACCATGTTGGGCACGGACCACGTTCCTCACAGATCACGTTCCTCAGACATTCCTCATTTACTACGTGCCTCATTCACCACGTACCTCGTCGACCACATTCTTCATAGACCATACTCCTCATCTACCATGTTCCCCACAGACCACATTCCTCACAGACCACATTCTTCACAGACCATGTTCCTCACAGACCACATTACTCACAGACATTCCTCATTCACTATGTTCCTCATCTACCATGTGCTTCATCAACCACATTCCTCATAGACCATGTTTCTCATCCACCACCTTTCTCACAGACTATACTCCTCATCCACCATGTTCCTCATTCCACAGACCACATTCACCATCTACCATATTCCTCATATACCACATTTATCATCTACCATGTTCTTCATCTACCACATTCCTCATCTATCACCTTCCTCATCCAACACCTTCCTCACAGACCACATTCTTTATTCACCATTCCTCATCCACCATATTTTTCATACACCACAATCCTCACCCACAACTCCTACTCACTTCTAAGTACTTGGCTTTAAAAAAAGCTTTTATTTGTCTTTTACGATGCAGTCATCATTAATTTACAATATGATGGAACCTAGGGGTACACTGAACCCCTCTCTCTATGATCCACTATCGCCATCACTGAAGTCTAGTGCTGTACCACCCCTAAAGTGTTCCCAGAGCTATTCTTCCCCTTCCCACTGCAATCCCCCTCATTTTTATGAGTCTAGGAGTTAGTTTTGTTGCTCTTCTTGTCATAAGAGACAGTCTGTATTTCACTGTCATGGGTTTAAAGTCACTGCGGAGGCAGGGATGGGCCAAGGCATGGCACTGATTTCTGACCACTGACAGGGTCAAGAGTCTTGTACCCTTTCCGTTCTGCCAGGGGCTGACTGGGCTTTTGACATCTCTCACCTTGGGGTTGATGACGAAGTAGGTCTTCACTAGGTGCTGCTTTAAATATGGGTCCCGGATGTCACCGTCTCCTTCCTCTACTTTGTAAGCCCCATTCAAGTGCTCCAGGGTGACAGATGAGATGTGGACACGCCTGAAATTCAGTATAAAGACACACGCATGACACAGAAGGGTGAGTGTGAAGGGAGAGCTGCTAGTTCTTTGTGATTACAGATCTAGCACTTTCCCTCCCAGCTGAAGGAAACACATCCATGGTACAAAGGACTGAGTGTATCAGGGTGTGTGTGCTGCTAAGCAGGGCTCTGGGGCTGTGCTGGAGAGGACAGGGGTTGCGAGAATGAACAAAAGCAAACTTGACTGGGCTGAGTATGTGTATGAGGATTTAGTATTTGAAAAGGGAAATACCATGAGAAATTTTGGAAACCGTGCCTGTCTGTATTAGTCCTTCCTTCCTTTTTTTCTTCCTTTTTTCTTCCTTTTTCTCTTCCTTCCTTCCTTCCTTCCTTCCTTCCTTCCCTTCCTTTATACCTTCTTTCTTTCTTCTATCTTCTTTCTATCTTCTTTCTTCTCTTTCTTCCCTTCTTTCTTCCCTTCTTTCTCTCTTTTTCTCCCTCCCTCCCTCCCTCCCCCTCCCTCCCTCCCTCCCTTCCTTTCTTTTCTTTCTCTTCCCTCTTCTTTCTCTTCCTTTCTTTCTCTCTTTTTCTCCCTTTCTCCCTGCCTCTCTCCCTTACTCCCCTCTTTTATTCCTTCCTTCCTTTCCTGCTTCCTTCCCTCCTTCCCTCCTTGTGTCTCAAAGTAGTTTTTTATTAAAACTTTTTTAGAAAGACATGAGGAGAGAAAGAGGGAGAAGTATTTACTCAAGAGAGAACATGGGCTCCTCCAGAGTGGAGATAAACAAGCACAGAAACACAGAGGCCAGCCAGCAAGACACGTGTTCAAGGGCAAGCATGGGCTAGAGGACCAGAAACGTGAATTTCCTTTCTCACTTTGCTCTGCTGCCTTCACAATCCAGCACCTGCCTTAAACTTCTCTTGTTTGAAATAGACTCATCTAGCCAGGTGGCACTGGTTTGCTCATTTTAACAGCACTGGGGTCCGAGTGCCAGTCATAAAGACCACGTTTACACTGCATTAGAAAACAGCCTGGCTTAGGTGTCTACTGATAAATTTGCAATTAAATAAGATTCTCTTAGAAGTTCCCTTGGACTAATGGTGGGAAGTGGAACTGGGACATGAGAATTCTCGTGGTTTATGAGCAGGCCACGAGGCAGAATTGAACCGACCTCACTACCAAATGAGAAAGCAGGGAGCACAGATCACTAAGCCCACCGACCCATCGGCCAAGCCAGGCAGCCACCAGGGAGAGAAACCCAAGGTCTTACCCGGGGACCCCCCCGGCTTCCATGTGGTTGGCCAGGGTGACGTCGTGGGACCACACGTCATACTGCCACTTCTGCAGGCCGATCACGCCGCACAGCACGTTCCCGGAGTGCACACCCACACGCATGTTGATGTCCACACCAGTCGCGTCCCTCACTTTCCTGAAGGGAAGCAAGCATGTCACTGGCCGGGAACTCCCTCTCAGTAAGGCCGGTGGGTCCAGAGCCCTCAGAAGTCTGGCACACGGCATGGACACCCACCGTGGCAGGAGATGGGTGCTCTAAGATGAGAGAAAGACACTTCTCCTGTGGCCGACCCCCCTGACCGGAGCCTGGCTGCCCCAGCCAACGTGCGCTGAGCGCCCATCATAGGTGGGCACTGACTCCACATCTCCATGCTGAGATTATGTGACACAGCCCAGAAATGCCAGAAGTGATCACAGGTACCATTTGCAATTCTGGTGTTTATGTCCCCATGGGATACTGTCTACTGCGAGGAGGACAAACTGATTTGTCGGTGACCTTAACAATGATGGCAGCTTCAACAGAGTCCAAAGAACCATGAGAGGAAAGCTTCTTCAATTGTGCCCCTTCTTTGACGAAACAAAGAGGTGCTTTGGAAAAAGCTTGAAGAAGGCATCGTGAAAAAAAGACTAATTAAAAATCATTGAAAAATATTGAACTTTAGGATTCTGACTAGGCAGCCCGACTCATTTCTGAGGAGCCCACTGAATGCAACATGTGGATTTTTCCCCCCTAAATGTTTCTCTAACACAATAGAATAATGTAAACATCATGGTACTGGAAAACCGTTGTTTCCAAAGCAGAAATTAAGCTTCTGCAGAAGGATAAATTGATTAATGAAATGGGTTATCATTATACTCAATTTTCTCCTTCATAAAACTGATTAATGAAAGCCATTTCATCCCACGTTTGACACCAACCTCCGTGCTGCCTCTGGGTGCAAGATTTTACATTTATTTATTTACTTACTTTCTTGGGCTGGAGCTATAGCACAGCGGGTAGGGCGGTTGCCTTGCACGCTACTGACCCGGCCAACCCAGGTTCAATTCCTCTGCCCCATCAGAGAGCCCGGCAAACTACCAAAAGTATCTCACTCACACGGCAAAGGTTGGCAAGCTACCAGTGACATATTCGATATGCCAAACACAGTAACAACAAGTCCCACAATGGAAAATTACTGGTGCCTGCTGGAGCAAATCAATGAAAAATGGAAGGACAGTGCTACAGTGCAATGCTACTTACTTTCTTATTTATTGAATCACCATGAGATACACAATTACAAAGCAGTTCAAGACTGACTTTCTTTTTTTTGAGTCACACCTAGTGATGTACAGGGGTTATTCCTGGCTCTGCACTCAGGAATTACTCCTGGTGGTGCTTGGGGGACCAAATGGGATGCTGGGAATCAAACCTGGGTCAGCTGCATGCAAGGCAAATGCCCTACCTGCTGTGCTATGGCTCCAGCCCCTCATGATTGGCTTTCAGTCAAACAATGTTTTAACACCTGTCTCACCACCAGTGCACATTTCCCACCACCCATGTCTCCAGTTTCTCTCCCATCACCCACCCTACTGATTACCCCCTCCCACTCCTGCCTCTATGGCAGGCACGTTTCTTCTTTCTCTCTCTCCTTTTGTGCATTACTGGTGCTTTTTTTGGGTTTTAGTATTTTGATCTGGAAGATACAGCTGGAGTAGTTTTTTTTTAACTGGGTGGCAGCTTTGGGGTGTGGATGTGACTGCTGGGGTTTTTGGAAGTGTCAGGAGGTGAGGGAGGGGAGCCCTTCCTGACTCTAAGAAAGCCTGGAGATTTCAGTCACAAAACCCCCACACCTGAATTTTCAGCAGATTCATGTCTTGGTGAGGTCTGTCCTGAAATGGTGGAGTCTGGCTGGGAGCATGTAGCAATTTGGATTGTGTGAAGAAGCAGCTGCTGGGGGCTCCTCTTGGGTGGCCAGCATGGCTGCCATGGGTGTCTTGGAAGCTCTGGATGGTCTGTAACTGCCAGTTTGGCAACCCTCCCTGATCTTCAGTCTCTGGATGGTGGGTGCTCAGGGAGGCTTTCCTCCATAATAGGCTGTAGGTGGCACTGGTCCGGGAAGAAATGGTGCTGGAGACACCCTGCCAGACCCAGCTGCCTGAGCCGGCCTCCCATGGAGGGGGCCCAGGCACCCACTCAACTCTGGTCTGCAGTAGAGCTAAGTTGGGCCTAAAGAGCCCTGGTCATTCATGCTAACTCCCGCTGCCCACAGCACCAAGAGCTGGGCTAACTCCAGGAGCCTGCGGGTGCTGCTGCAGCTGCACAAGGCCCTCTCTGGTGGGTGCCAGTTTAGGTCCCACCTAACGCCACTCTTTTTTTTTCTTTTTGGGTCACACCCAGTGATGCTTAGCAGTTACTCCTGGCTCTGCACACAAGAATCACTCCTGGTGGTGCTCGGGGGACCATATCGATGCTGGGGATCCTGGCAAACGCCCTCCTGCTGTGCTATCGCTCCCGCCCCAAAGCCATTCTGAGACGAAGTACTTAAAGGGCACTTGCAATCAGTTGCGCAGACATTTTATGGCCCATCCGCCCCTCTCACAGCACGAAGAGCTGCCAGCCCTGCCAGCTCTGGCCCACCACCACCCCCTGCCCTCCGCCCTCCCTAGCTTCATCCATTGCAGAACATGGAGGCGATCCAGGAGCCAGATGGCTTGGACAGCAGGTGGGTGGGGAAAGAGGTTCTGGCATACCAACACAGTGGGGTGCCATGCAGTAAGGAGACAATAGTGGAATCATGGACAGAGCTGAAGCAGGGTCCTGCTAGGCTAAATAACAAAGAGGGAGGACGAGCCTCAGGTAGGTTCACACACCTGGTGGAGAGGGAGAGGAGTCCTCCTGGGGACAATATTCCTGCTCACAGCCCTGGGTCTGAGAGGACAAACTGAGAGCACCACCCTAGAGGGAGCAGGTGGGTGAGGTGACATGGGGCGGGGGGCGGGGACACTTCGCTGGTGGTGAGTGTACTGTGTTCACCGAGACATAAACGCCAACACCATCATAAATACACGACCTACACCACTGAAAAGAGAAAGAACACCTGTAAATTACACTGATTGGATTCTGTTCCCTCCAGCCCTGTAGCACTGCAAATAACTACTTTTGAAATTAAAATAAGTGGTTTATCTGCAGGAGGGAGCAGGGATGACTGGATGGTTTTCCAGGCAGTGTACATCCTGTCAGAGAGAAGCAGAACTGCCTCCCCCAGCCTATATCTTGATTTTCTCCTCAGCTCACTGGATTCACTTCTTTCCCATTCCCTGATACGTCCACAGTGGCCCGTGGAACTGCTACAGCCGATGTGTCTCTGGAACTGTTGGGGCTCTAAGACCCAGCTGGGGCAGTGGGTAGTTCCCCCCTCTGGTCTGGGCAGGCCGGGCAACTCTGCTAGGAGCCAGTGCACAGTCACCTTTATTCTAGCTCTGAGACGAGGAGTTACAGCAGCCACAGGGGACTCCTATAATGTTTAAACCCACAGCAGACAGAAAATGAAAAGAAACTAAAATTTTCCTCTCAGGGAACCAACAAATGAGCTTGGATCCATTACTAGACTATCTGGATGGTGATAAAGAGCATTATTTAAAAACAAACGCTCAATACTGGTAATCAAAATTAACTTTGTACCTTACACTTTACCTGTACTTATGAACTGCAAGGATAACATTATTCAAAGTAGGGAAATCTACTTAATTACAACAAGAGATAGTACAAAAATGCAGAACATATAGATACAAACTGAAAATAAATGGCTTAGGAATTTTCACTAGATGAAAGATCTTTGGAATGGATTTCTGTATTACATGATGTTATAACTTACTTTTGCTCTTAGATTTGAATACAGCTGCATTGTTCTACATAAATTGTGATGACAAGAAAATGGACTTTTGTTCTTAAGATACATAACACTTTTTTTTTTTGCTTTTTGGGTCACACTCGGCAAACTCAGGGGTTACTCCTGGCTTTGCACTCAGGAATCACTCCTGGCGGTGCTCAGGGGACCATATGGGATGCTGTGAATTGAACCCAGGTTGGTTGCGTGCAAGGCAAATGCCCTATCCTCTGTGCTATCACTCCAGCCCCAAGATATATAACACTTTTTAAAAAACCTTTGAAACAAAAAAAAGCATATTTCCCCATCTATCAACTAAATAGAAAATAAACAAGGAAATAGTAGGCTTAGTTGATGAAATAAACCAGATGGGCTTAATTGATAGTTTATAGACATTTCACCCCCAAATAGCTACATTTATATTTTTTCCCTCAAGTGCGTACAAAATATTTTCAAGGAGTGACCATATGCTAGGACACAAAACAGTTATCAAAAAACAAATAAGGATTGGAATTATATCAAGTAGTTTTCCTAATTATTGCACTGTAGCACTGTCCTCCCATTGTTCATCAATTTGCTCGAGCAGGCACCAGTAACCTCTCCATTGTGAGACTTGTTACTGTTTTTGGCATATCGAATATGCCCCGGGGAGCTTTCCAGGCTCTACAGTGCAGGTGGGATACTCTCGGTAGCTTGTCAGGCTCTCTGAGAGGGACGGAGGAATCAAACCTGTGTTGGACATGTGTAAGGCAAACGTCCTACCCGCTGTGCTATCCTGATTATGATGCTATGAAATTAGAACTCAAATACGAAAGAAAACCTGAAAAAACTTAAATATTTGAGACTCAAGAAGATGCTTCATTGTAGTCATTAGGCGAATGACTAGCCATTAGGTGAGGAAGTAATATCCGGCAGAAAAAAATCACTGGAAGCAAAAATGAAAACAAGTTATTATCAGAACCGTGAGAAGCAGCGAGGGGTAATCACTGAGACACAGCCCTTCAAACACGCACAAGAAAAATCACACCAAAACAATTTAACCTCATACCTAAAGCAACAGGTAAAAGAATAACAAACAAAACAAAATAGAAGGAAAAAGATTATGAAAATCAGAGCGGTCACTTGGCGGTGGTGAAGTGATTGTGCCAAGACCATGAATATCCATAGCACTGTCCAAGCTGACCAGAACAAATGAAAAATAAAGCAGAGAGAAAGAAATGAAAGAGAAATCCCCCACCACCATCAAATTACAAAACATTAATAAAACTAGGAGCTGGTTTCTTGAAGAGATAAATAAAATCAGCCTTTAGCCAGCCTTTTAAAGAAGAGAGCATCCACTAATAAAGAATCAGAAATGGAAGAGGAGAAATCACAACCAACAGCCTAAAGAGACAAAGGAATTTAAGACCCACAAGGACATGTCAATAAACTTAATAATCTTGAAGAAATTGGTACATTTTCAGGAAAGTATTGCCTACCAAAATGGAAGGAAACTAGAGGAAATAGGAAAACCAAGGAGATCTAGCAACCTACAGATACTGGAAACAGTAATAAAGTTCCTCCCAATAAAGCAGAAGCCTCACCACATGGCTTTCCTGGTGCATTTCACCAAAATTTCAAGGAGAATTTAGGCTTATTCTTCTCACTCTTCTAAGATTCTGAGAAATAATAAAAAAAAAGCTTTCCAGACACTTTGGAGGTCAACATTATCTTGCTACCAAATCCAGGTAAGAACACCACAAAAAGAAATAGAGAACATTATCTCTAATGACCAGAGATGTGAAAAAGTATGAGAAAATATTACAAATCAAAATCAGCAATGAACCCAAAGGATCATGCCTCATGGCCAAGTGGGGTTTATTTTCAGGATGCAAAGGTGGTTCAACCTATGTGACTCAATTCACGTAATGGAAAGATGAATGGTAATGTCATGCAATATCAAAAGATGCTGAGAAAGCTTTTGATTTTGCAGTCACGACAAGAACTCTCAATAAAGTTGGGTATGAGGAAGAAATCTCAATATGATACGTGTAATATAAACTCAGAATGAGTTGCACAGTCAATGGTAAAAAAGTCAAAGGCTCTTCTTTAAAATGAACAAAATGAGAAAGTTGTCTACTCTCACCACTTGGACTTAGTTTAGTTTAGATGTCCTAGGCAGAGCACAAAGACAAAGACAAAAAAATGAAAAGAATGAAGATGAAGTCACTGGAGCTAGATTAACAGATGATATGATCATACATGACCCTAACGACTCCACCAAAAGGCCATTGGAAACAGTAAATGAATACCACAGAGTTTACAAAACCAATATACAGGGCCTGGAGTGATAGCACCGCAGGTAGGGCGTTTGCCTTGCATGCGGCCTGACCCAGATTCGATTCCCAGCATCCCATATGGTCCCCTGAGCATGGCCAGGAGTAATTCCCGAGTGCTGAATGCATGAACCAGGAGTAACCCCTGTGCCTCGCTGGGTGTGACCCAAAAAGAAAAAAAAAACCCAATATACAAACTGTTGAATTCCCATACGCAAATAACAAAGAAAAGAAGAAATGAAGAGAGTGACTCTGATTTCACATAAGATATAAAATTGATTGATAAAACAGAATAAAAGTAAATCAGTGAATACAGAGGTTGGGATAAAGGGTGGGGTTCAAGGAAGGATAGTGAGTCTTATTTTTTTTTAAATATTTAAAAATAAATAAAATAAGTTAATTACTTTTGAATCCAACACCATTTCCCAAATGTCTAATTCAGTTCTGCTGTAATCTAAGGATAAGAATAAGAGACATATCTGGTCTTTGTGCATTTCCATCTACACGTACAATTATGTCTGTTATTTTTGGACCACAGATACTCAGGGGTTATTCCCAGATCTGTGCTCAGGGATCACTCCCGGAGGGCTCGGGGACCATGTAGAATGCCAGAGATTGAACCTGGGTCTGCTGTGGGAAAGACAAGTGCCTGACCTGCTGTCCTATTGTTCTGGATGTCGAGCCAGTAGGTAGAAAGATAATGAGAATTATGAAATGACGATTAAAAATGAGTGAATAGTTTAAAAGGTCTCGCTCAGTGATACTCACTTAATGGCTTCACACATGTCCAAGCCCATCTTGACACAGTTCTTGGCATGGTTGGGGAGGGAGATGGGGAGCCCCGACACACAGTAGTAGCAGTCTCCGAGGATCTTTATTCTCATGCATTCATTCTCCTACAAGAGGAAAGCACAGAATCTGGTTGAGTAAAAACTTAAGTCATGATTTCGATTGGCTAAAAATCATCAATCACAAACTCTTCTGGCCGTATCTTCACGCACAGGGATTTTGTGGAACGAGAGATGAGAAACAGCTGACTTCGTCACCATTACCCAGTAAGAATGAACTGCCCCCATTCCTACTTGCCAAAGCAGGAAGAATGGAAGGTAGGGGAACAAAGGGAAAGCAGAGAGAAGGTTCTAGAGCACTTTCCCAAAGTGGACAATATTGCCCCCCCCCAAAATGCTGGAATAATGTAGAGGGGAGCAGTAATAGCTGTGGGTGCAATTTGGGGACACCTTCTTCTTGTTTACTTAAACTAAGTAAATTTTCAGAGAGGGACTAAGCAATTTATTATTTTCTGACAAGGAGGCTGTAGGCCAAGTTTGGGAACCTCTGATTAATGACTGACACTTAACATTAGCAGTAGAGGACAAAGAAACATTCTCTCCAGTAAGAATGTCCCCAAATACTGATAATAAAATAGAACATTCTTAAGAGCAAGAGGATCTTCCAAGATAGGAAATGATGAGGGAACTCTAATTAAAATCTTGGCGATTTCCTTCGATGCTCACATTTTTCTTCATTATTTTAAAGTGGAAGCAGATTTTTACCTGCAGACATGCAGCCTCGGATATCCATCTCTACAATATATTAAACCACCCTTCAGCAAGTCATTTAAAACTTAATTCTGACCCCGGTCAGCGTTATAAAGTAAGATTCATTATTTTTCTTAGCTGGTCTGTGTTTACAATGCTGAGATTAACTGCATTCACGGGCATCAATGTCCATTTATTACTTTACAGATAAAATCTTTTATATTTATGTGTTGGCAGAAAGATCCTGTCACCAACTAAAATGTTATTTATTATTGTTGACAATAGTACCAATCTGACTGTTTTATATGTGCAGTGTCCGAGTGCCACATTCCCTCTTCTGTTATCCCATCTCTACCCCTTCTGGGGTAGAAAGGGAAGGAAGTGGGGTGCTATTTTCCTAAGTTTTATATTATTATTATTATTTGATTTGGGGCCATACCTGGCAGTGCTCCGGGCTTGCTCCTGTCTCTGTGCTCAGAGATCACTCCTGGCAGGGCTAGGGCAATATGGGTGTGGGGAGTGTGTACCAGGCAAGCACCTTCACCCCTGGACTCTCTCTGTCCCCCTTTCCTGAATTTATCAATCCCCAGTGAGGGGAGTCCTGGTCTCCCAGTGGGAGTGGACCAAGGCCAGCAGCTCTGTTGCCAGGTCTGCCCCTCTGAGGGGATCGGCGGCACATCTTGTAGCCAACTGCAACAAAACCCAGTCTTCAAAATACAAATCACTGTCATTGTCCTCTCATTGTTCATCGATTTTGCTCGAGTGGGCCCAGTAATGTCTCCATTCTGACACTTGTTACTGTGTTTGGCATATCGAATACGTCACGGGTAGCTTGCCAGGCTTTGCCATGTGGGCAAGATACTCTCAGTAGCTTGCCGGGCTCTCCGAGAGGGGCGGAGGAATTGAACCCAGGTAGGCCCAGGTCGGCCTGGGTTGGCCACGTGCAAGGCAAACACCCTACCCGCTGTGCTATCGCTCCAGCCCAAAACACAAATAATATTTGTATTTTGTAATATTTGTTCAAAACACAAATAAACATGTATTTTGTAATGCAAAATACAACAAGATACAAAATAGAAATTAAAAAAATACAAAAATACAAATAAGCATCTGGCGATGCTCAGGGCTTACTCCTGTTTTGTTGGAACACTTGAAAAAATTAAGTATAAATACTTCATGGGAAAAAAGCCATGAGGAAAATGAGTATTGCAGAGGAAAACAGTGCCCCAGGCCCCTAAGTCAGTACCTGAGGCCTCGGAGCACATGCCACAGTTTCCTCTGATGTTCACCCAGGGGGCAGGGAAAAGAGGAAGTCCACTTACACGTCCAGGCTTGCGCATCAAGCCCGTGTGCCCCTGAATGTGTCTCGCTTCCTTGTTGCTAGGTCTCTTCTAAGCCTGTGTTTCCACAGACACGTCTTCCTTCCCTTGCTTTCTAAGTGTCATTCAATAACAAGCATCTTGCTTCCCTTAAAGGAATCTTGCAAATTCCCAAGGAGGACACACAGAGACGGGGATTGCTGATGGGAGGGACCCAAGACTCACCTTAGCGATCTGATCAAACTTTCCAAAGAGCTCGTTCAGCATGTGGACCAGTTCCCCGGGGGAGCAGTCACTGGCCAGCCGGGTGAAGCCCACGATGTCAGCGTACAGAATGCTGCAGATGAAAAAGTGGACAGGCTCAGCTCATCCATGCAGGGGAGGTGAGGAAGGAGTTTCTCCCACTGAGAGTCAGGCCTGGGCTGGGCGTGCAAGGGTGTAGCCTGGCCTATGGCTGATCCCACGGTTCCCTGACCACACGGTCCCCTGAGTGCCAGAGGGAAGCCCCACAGGCCTCTGAGCATGGCTGGGTGGCCCCCGAAATCCCTGCTGCTGAGGTCCCAGCAAACTTGCACCCTCCACCCTCACAGTGAACCATCATCCTGTCAGCCGAACACTGCCAGGAGAGAACTGCCCTTGAGCACTTCCTAGGAGCATTGTAGCGCTGTTCTCCCACTGTTCATCAATTTGCTTGAGCAGGCCCAGAACGTCTCCATTGTGAGACTTGTTGCTACTGTGTTTGGCATATCGAATACATCACGGGGAGATTGCCAGGCTTTGCCATGCGGGTGAGATACTCTCGGTAGCATGCTGGGCTCTCTGAGAGGGGCGGAGGAATTGAACTTGGGTCGGCCGGGTCGGCCGCGTGCAAGGCAAATGCCCTACCACTGTGCTATCGCTCCAGCCCTAGGAGACCTAATGGGAAAACAGAAATTCTCACTTTATGTTTACCCCTTCATAGGGCGATACAATTTCCCTAAATAGAGGCTATGGAAACCTGTTGCGAAGTGTCCTCATAAAATAGTTTTTGATGCTACATTTTTAAAATGGGAGATGGAAAAAAAAATCTCAGTCCTGTTCCTCCTCAACTCTCTGCACACATGAAGGTACTGGCAGAGGGACAAAGTCACGCGGGTTCCGGGGCCGAGATCTCCAAGCCTACTC
>JAOXYA010485575.1:0-15852 GCA_028565675.1 Sorex palustris | reverse complement strand
GGATGCTGGGAATCGAACCCGGGTCGGCCGCATGCAAGGCAAACGCCCTACCCGCTGTGCTATCTCTCCAGCCCCAATTGCTCTAACTTTTAAAGATGAGAAAGAACTAATTTTCAAAGAACTTTTGAGGGGAATATTGAGTGCATTTGCTCAATAGAAGCCAATTTTGTTAGACAATTGCTTAACAGTGGATACCATATAAGCTAATATGAAAAGTTTAGATCAACAAAACCATCATGAACTCATGTCTTGAGGACCTCTATCTGAACGTCTGTCTTGAGCTCTCAGAACCAAGCTCTCTTAACCTGTCACTGTCCTCCCATTCATTGTTCATTGATTTGCTCTAGCGGGCCCAGTAGCAGTGTGAAACTTGTTGTTACTGTGTTTGGCATATCAAATAAGTCATGGGTAGCTTGCAAGGCTTTGTTGTGCAAGCAAGATACTCTCAGTAGCTTGCTGGACTCTCCGAGAGGGGCGGAGGAATCCAACTCGGGTCAACCAGGTCGGCCAAGTGCAAGGCAGACGCCCTACCCACTGTGCTATCGCTCCAGCCCAACCATAATCTGAAAAGGGCAATTTAGTAATGAGCTACATTCAAGACCACCACAATAAAATGGAGACTCTAGGCTGGACTGATCGTACAGCAGATAGGATGCTTGCCTTGCACACAGTCATCCTGAGTTCAATCCCCAGTATCCCATATGGTCCCCCAAACCCACCAGAAGTGATCCCTTATGTACAGAGCCAGGACTAAGTCCTGAGCATTGCTGAATGAACCCCCGAATCAAAACAAAAAAGCAGAAAGGGGAAATTCTAAAAATTACTTTATCTGGGAAGCAGATGGAGACATTTGATATGTCTTATTTTGATTAAAAATTTAAAAGTTGGAAGAAGCAAAACTGTCTTCAATTACTAAATCTATGTTCATGAAAATGGAACTTATTTTGTAAATTAAAATATATACACTTTTAAAATCCTTTTTTCCCCTTTATTTTGGTATAAACTAAATGATAGATATAACAAAAACTTTCAGATACTTATTGGTTTTAGTGTGTGGGCAACTCTGTGATTGGGGTCATTGCAGTGGTATAAGGTAAAAATACCTTAATTCATACTCTTTCTATCTGGCACCAGATACTTACTATTTTTTAAGGGGCTGGTCATCAAAACTCTAGATTCATAAAGTCAGTAATACTAGATGTAGAAATGAAAATGTTAAGCATAATTAGTGGCTAATATCAGGATTATATAGATGAGGAGGACTGGAGCAATAGAACAGAGGATAGAGTGTTTGCCTTGAAGGCAGCCAACCCAGGGTGGATTCCTCCATCCCTCTTGGAGAGCCAGGCACTACCAAAAGTATCCCGCCCGCATGGCAGAGCCTGGCAAGCTCCCCATGGCATATTCAATATGCCAAAAATGGTAACAAGTCTCAAAATGGAGACATTACTGGTGCCCGCTCAAGCAAATCGATGAACAATGGGAGGACAGTGCTACAGGACAGTACTACAGATGAAGATTTTTTTGGGGAGGGGGTTTGGGTCATACCCAGTGATGCTCCTGGTTCTGTGCTCAGTGCTTGGGGGATCATGTGGGATGCTGAAAATTGAACCTAGGTTAGCTGCTGGCAAGGCAAATGCCTTACCCACCACACCCACTGTACTATCTCTCCGGATTGAAGGATTATTCTTAATATAAAAAAAAAAAGGATAACTAAGTCCACAACTTGAACTCTCCATCCAAGAGGGTTAGACTATTAAGGGTATCACTTGTCATCCCGTTGATTATTGATTTGCTTGAGCGGACACCAGCAACATCTCCGTTCATCCCTATCGCATGCTAATGTAGCCCAATGGTGACTGCTTGCTCCAGGAACAAGAAGAGCCTCAAACCATTCATTCAGGATTTTGACAAAGAAGTCTGACCATCTTGTAGGTGGACGGCCATGTGTTCTTTGACTACAGATAGTCAATTTAGTCCTTCATTTTGGCAGCCTAGTTTGGCCCTGGAAGTGATAGCTCAGAGGTAGAGCATTTGCCTTGCGTGCAGCCAGCCTGGCTGAGCCGGGTTCGGTTCCTCTGCCCCTCTCAAGAGCCCGACAATTTACCAAGAGTATTTTGCCCACGCGGTAGAGCCTGGCAAGCTACCTGTGATGTATTCAATATGCCAAAGACAGTAACAAGTCTCAAAATGGAGACATTACTGGGCCCACTCAAGCAAATCGATAAACAACGGGAGGACAGTGACAGTGACAGTTTGGCCCTGAGATTTTAGCAGCCTCTCCTTCTTCTTCCTTCTCAATGCTGCCGTATTGGGGGTTCTTCCAGGGTCAGGGGAATAAAGCCCACTGTTTTTACTGTTTTGGACATATAGAATATGCCACGGTAGCTTGTCAGGCTTTGCTGTGTGGGTGGCATGTTGTAACAATTTGTGTTGTTTCGCTCTCTGCCGATTGTCACAGTTGCCGCCCTCTTTCCATGATGAGGAGGCGGTGAACTATCGAGGTCGGTGGACCTTCCTACTCCACTACAGTAGCTGGCCCCCACCCTACTCCTCCCTTGTCTACAGTCCTGTTAAGGGTAAGTATGCTTTATTAAGGGTTAGTTAGAAAGGCAGTATGCTTCAAAGCAATTGTGTTATCATTTTCAGATCTTTGCAGAAAGCATTTTATGGGCCCCATTTGTTGAGTTTCTATGAATAGGGGCACTTCCATGCAGCAGAGACTGGTCTCAAGGACAAATGCTGAAAGGAACCTAAAATATATTGTAGTAACCCTTTCCTCTCCAACAATATGGGCTTCATTTTGGGAATACATTGCTTCCACTATCAAATATAAACACAAGGGGGAATGCAAATGGTTCTAGACAGGCTGTCACTCAAGCACAGGTGAGTCACACAACGAGAAGAAAAAAGGACTTCAGAACGTGGCCCCAGTTAAGTTTAAGAGGTAGCCTTATCTCTTAGCAATTATGTAACACTAGACAAATCTCTTCAATTCATTGCATTTCTTTCCTGTATCACTGTATCACTGTCATCCAGTTATTCATCGATTTCCTGGACGGGGTGCCAGCCTATTTGTCCCAGCCTTGAGATTTTAGCAGCCTCTCATTACATGTCTTTCCCAATGATTGGAGGTTCTTTATGGGTCAGAGGAACGAGACCTGTTATCGTTACTGTTTTTGGCATGTTGAATATGCCATGGGGAACTTGCCAGGCTCTGCCCGTGAGAGTGAGATACTCTCGGTAGCTTCTCTTTATGAGTTGTTGCCTAATGTCTGAACCCAATATATCTGAATCAAATATGGTGTGGAATTATGGAAAATGCGTAAGAAGTGTCTTATGATGTGTCTGGATAGTGGCCCGGAGCATGGCGGCTCTAAAATTTATCATATTTTAGGTCACAAGTATACAATAGCATCCATGTTTGTGATTTTCATGCACACCTCACCACCCCCAAAGTGCCCAATATTCTCCACCAATTCCTTATTATTTCTAGCTCTCTTCCCTTTCTTCACTGTTCTTTTTTCTTATCTCAGCTCTAGAATCCAGAGGCAAGGGTTTATTAATATTAGATACCATCTACTCCCTTGTTTTGTTACTTTATGTACCATAGAAGATTGAGATTATCTATTATTTGTCATTCTTCCTGTGACTTATTTTACTTACCATGATAATCTCAAGTTTCATTTCTATTGGACCAAAATGTAAGATTTCATCTTTTCTTACTGATGCATGATATTCCATCATGGATGATAGCACACTTCTTTATACATCAATCTGTTATTGGTCATTTAGGTTGTTTCCATGTCTTGGCTATCATATAAGCTCTATAATAAATATACAGCTGTTCTATGTCTTTTCAAATTAATCTTTCTGTGTTTGGGAGGGAGATCAATGCCAAGAAGTAGAGTCACTGGGTCATATGAAAGCTCATTTTTTTTTCTTGTTGGTGAAATCACTGTGCTATTTTCACAGAGGCTAAACCAGAAGAAATGAAGGTTTCTTATTCAACAAACCCTTTCCGGCACTGTTTCCTGTATTTTTGATATACACCATTCTCACAGGTATGAGATGATAGCTCATTGATGTTTGGTTGTATTTCCCTAATAGTAAGTGATGATAAATACCCTTTGATGTGTCCATTGGTCCTTTCAGAGTCTTCTTCATGAGAGAATTTATTCATCTCCTTTTCATAAGAGTAATGACTAAAAGTGTCTGACTGACATGCTCACATAATAAAAGCTATCATTAGTATTATTCTCTAGCTGGAAATTTTGTGAAAGCAATATAGGAAATTATCTTGAAAAGCAGGAGTGGAACAGGAATGTATACCATTTGGGAGAAACAAAAGGAGATGCTTCCATTTAAGTCTAGAGTCAATAGTAGCATCTGAGAGGTGGGGGTTGTGAGACAGCTCACTTATCTCCTTCAATTACTCCATCATTTCCCTTTCTAGTCACAACAATTTTATCATGGCTCCTTCTCTTCATGCAAAATTTCTTTATATAAATCTCCTGGCTATTACTATGGTTATGATAAGAATATTTCATGCTAAAATAACTGACATCTAGGCTAGAGATAACATAGCAGGTAGGGCATTTTCTTTGCATGTTGATATCTAGGATGGAGAGGCAGCATAGTGGGTAGGACATTTTCTTTGCATGCTGCCAATCTGGGTTCAATCTCCAGCATCCCAGATGTTCCCCCTGAGCGCTGCCAGGAGTGAATACTGATGCAGAGCCAGGAGTAAGCCTTTAACACCACCTGTGTGACCCCAAAATCAAACAAATAAAAATAAAATAATGGACCATCTTGCAATGATTACTGATTCTGTTGATAAAGAGGAACTTATAAAAGAGAATATTTAGTGAGGGAAGAGGTGGAGGAAGTGTAGAAGGATAATGAGGAAGAAGATGAAAAATATGAAGTTGAAAAGTATGAGGATGGAAGAAGGAAGAAGAAGACAAAGAAGAAGAAGGAGGAGGAGGAGGAGGAGGAGGAGAGGACAAGGAGAAGATGAAGGAGGAGGAAGAAGAAGAGAGAAAGAGAAGGAGGAAAGGGAAGAGGATGAAGAGAGAAGGAGGACTGATCATTATATCTGTGCTCTGATTGGTCATTGCATATACATTCTGATTGGTTGTTTTGTGTCACCATCATATTGGTCACTTTTCATATATATATATATATTAACCAATTAGATAACAGAAACTAATTGGTAGGGATAGGTAACTTTTCTAAGCAATGGTTTTGGGAGAGTAGTTGAGTTGTTGAGGTTGCTGTCCTGAACACAGAGGATGTTATTGGACTCAGAACCATGTAAAAAGAGCTAGAACACTGAAGACCTATGGTGGTTGGGATGATTTTCTTACTCACCAGCCAAAAGAACCCAGAAGTTAGCCAAATAAGCTGTAATACAACCACTACACAATCCTGCTGATTTCAATGGTGGGGTAAAAGCAGTCCCTCTCAGGAGCCAGAACAGGGAGCATGTGGTGTTTGTGGGTGATTGTGCTGCTTGTCCCTGTGCCAAGTAGCTTATTGCATGTGCAGTGTGTAGGGTTGTCGCTTATAGAGAAGGAAACACAATGTGGAGATCCCATGCTACTTGGGCATCTCTGTTCTGAGCAGTGTTGTTTTCTGTTAGACTGATATCTGTTTCTATTCTATGGATATCATAAGGCCAATACCCAAACCACATGGTATGGTCAAACAAGAGCCAATAACCATGTAGTTTTGCAGCATCAAAATGCTTGACTTTTCTTATTATTTCTCTTAAAGACTGCTATGTACACCTGTGTAGCATTGCTGTGTTAATAAAGTTAAGTACCCATATGCATTTTTTATCAACTTTTGACTCTGTGGCACATTCTCAATAAAGTTTTCCGTTGTCAACTGAAATTGCAACTCCCTGCTCTTAGAATTTTCTTTCTCCTTTTCCTGTTTTATTTCTCTTAGTTCTTACTATTCTCTAAAAGTGTATTTTACTACTTTATCATTTATGCTCCCTGCTAGAATGTAAGATTCTTGAGAGCAGAGAGTATTATTCATTCCTGCCTACTTGCATTACAATGGGCAAACTACATAGGTAGTAAGCATTATCTTCTGATCTAACTATGTTGAATGACAGAATGAGAGGGTCCATGATATCTGCTCTTATTTTTAATTACCCTTTTCTTGGACTGGAGCAATAGCACTGGAACAATAGCACGGTAGGGCGTTTGCCTTGCATGCAGCCAACATGGCTGACCCGAGTTCTATTCCTCTGCCCCTCTGGGAGAGCCTGGCAAGCTACCGAGAGTATCTCGCCCACATGGCAGAGCCTGGCAAGCTCCCTGTGACGTATTCGATATGCCAAACACAGTCACAACAAAGTCTCCAATGGAGACGTTACTGGGCCCGCTCGATCAAATTGATGAACAACGGGAGGGCCTTTACCTTTACCTTTACCTTACAACTGTACCTCATGATGTCTCACTAATAACAATTAAAAAAATAAAATATTTACAGTTCCTATGATGTTGAATGAAACAAATAAATTCAGTCAAGTGCAAAAAAATAATAATAATTTATTTTTGTTGATCAATTTGCTAGAGCAGGCACCAGTAACATCTTCATTGTAAGACTTGTTGTTACTGTTATTGTCATATTGAATATGTCATGGGTGGCTTGCCAGGCTCTGCCGTGCAGGCAGGATACTCTCGGTAGCTTGCCCGGCTCTCCAAGAGGGGCGGAGGAATCAAACCCGGGTCAGCCTCGTGCAAGGCAAGCACCCGACCCGCTATGCTATCACTGCCCATCCCCATGAGATACACAGTTACAAAGCTGCTCATGTTTCAGTCATTCAGTGTTCCAACACCCATCCCTCCACCATGTCCCCAGTATCCCTCCCGCCACCCTCACCCATCGGCCAGCCTCAGGGCAGGCACTTTGCTTCTTTATCTCTCTCTCCTTTTGGGCATTATGGTTTGCAGTGCAGATACTGAGAGGCCATCATGTTTGCCACTTCCAGTCACATCTCCCATCCAGGGCGATGCCTCCAACCATCATCGTCATGGTGGCCCCTTCTCTATCCCAACTGCCCTCTCCCTCAGCAGGCCTTCAACGGTGGAGCAGTCCTTCTGACCCTTGTTTCCACTGTCCTCGGGGGTTAGTCTCATTGTCATTTTATATCCCACAAGTGCATACTCCGGTTTTATATGACACACAACTTCCGGACTATTTTTAGCAGTGTTTGGATTTCTTACCCATGGAATTCTTTTTATAGAAAGAGAACATTGATGGTGTCACAGTTCAAATCCATGCCCGTAGTAAGAGAACATTGATGACGTCACAGTTCCAATCCATGCCTGTAGTAAGAGAATATCCATGACGTCACAGTTCCAATCCATGCCCGTCATCATCGCCTGAATTCTGGGAGAACCAGGGTCATGGGTAAGGTCCCTCTCACATTTGGTCGCAGGTGAGTCTCAGGGGACTGTGCCCTTTGTCTGACCGCCACTCCAAGCCCAGATGCTGCTTGCCAGGCTGTGTTTCCCTCTATGCCCTGGACCCGGGGCACAAGCTAAGCAAACCCCTTCCCGTTTGCCTTTCTGGGATACTGAGGCTCTTGGGAAGACTTTCCTTGAACCCAAAGTTACACTGCTGAAATACAGCCTCCACAAGAAGGAGCGTTTGGAAGCCTAGACTGCGGGTTCACGAGGCACACATTCCAGAATCAACTGACGGCACAGATTCTTGAATACCTTTAGCCTCTTGTTCAGAGGCCCCTGATGGTCTCCCCTGCACCACCATTCTTTGGGTCTTGTGTTTTTGTAGGGGCCACCCCACTGCAATGTTTAGGGGCTATTTCCCGCGAGCATCTCAGGGGTCGCTCCTGGTGGTGCTCAGGGGAGCACGTGGTGCTCGGAGATCAAACTCGAGCCTCTTTTCTGAGAAGCTGACGGTGCAGGTGGCCAAGCCGTCACCCCAGCCTGGTCTCTGCATGCTCTGCTTCTCCAGCTGCAGACTCCCACCCTGCCCTCAGGGTTAGCTGTTAGCCACAGTCCGTGCCCATCTGAAGCATATTCCCGAAGCGAGACTTAGCTACTCTGGAAAGAAGCTCCGGGAGGGAGGACTGTCACAGCCTCCTTGGTGAGTGCTCCGTCTTGTCTGCTGCCCGTCAGAGAACCCAGAGGGCTATAGGCAAGGTTCTGCCCAGCTTCTGCCCTGCTCGGTCACTGCATTTTCACCTCCGCATGCTTTCCCGGCTCCCCGGCAGTAAGCCCCCGCAGTCTCAGCAGCTCCAGCCAATGTTCATCCCGCCGGTGCAGGGACCACCTTTGGAGCAGCGAGACTTCGGCTGGGCTTTCTCAGCTCAGCGCTGGTGACTGGGATGAGATCCTTCTGTACTGCAGGGGCGCTGCTCCGGGCCTTCTGCCTGGACTTCTCCCCCTAAATGCTCGTCACCTCGCCTCCCGCTGTGGCAAGCCAAAAATATCTCTAGACACTTGAACATTTTCCTGGAGAGGGGGCTGGGGGCAGAACCACCCTTGGCTGAGAACCACTGTCCCCTGTGAACTTGAGCAGCGGCCAAGGCTCAGATCTATTAATAAATGTGATTTGTTTGAACACTGACATTCTTAAAAGTCCACTCTCTGGGGGGCCGGCTAGTTAGCTTAAAGGCTGGAGCACATGTGCCAGAGACCCCGTATCACCCCGTGGTTCCCCCAAACACCAAGCCGGCAGCAGTCCTGGATGTGGCCCCCAAATCCCCCAAAAATAAAAATGAAAATGCTGGGCTGGGGAAATAGTACAGGGCTTAAGGTGCTGCTTGCCTTGCGTGTGGCCAACCCTGATTCTGTCCCCAGCATAGTACATGGTCCCCTGAGCTCCAGCAGGACGATCCCTGAACACAGAGCCAGGAGTAAACCCTGAGCACTGTTTCGGTGTGACCCCCCCCCCACATGCACACATTTGCTGAGACTGCAGTGTATGCAATGATTCCTACTTCCCACAAGGAATTGATCACTTGATCCTACTGCCCACAAGGAATCAATCACTTGGTCCTACTACCCACAGGAATTGATCACTTGATCCTGCTGCCCACAAGGAATCAATCACTTGGTCCTACTACCCACAGGTACTGATCACTTGATCCTACTGCCCACAAGGAATTGATCACTTGATCCTGCTGCCCACAAGGAATCAGTCGCTCGATCCTACTATTCACAGGAATCAATCACTTGATCCTACTACCCACAGGTACTGATCACTTGATCCTACTACCCACAGGAATCGATCACTTGATCCTACTAACCCACAGGAATTGATCACTTGATCCTGTACCCATAAGGAATTAATCACCTTATCCTACTACCCACAGGAGTTGATCACTTGATTACCCAGCCGAGCCCCCTCCTGACTGCTCTGACTGAGTCCGGGGTCTGCAGCAGGGAGAGGTGGGAACTGAAGGCCTGGGCAGAATCTGTTCCCATCAGTGGGTGAGGAATTGGAACTAAGGCGCCCAGGGCCAGCTGTTTCCGTCCTGTGCTGGTGGGGACCCCTCCTCTGTGGGCTCCCCCACGCTGGACTCACTGCTTTCTTGCTCCCAGCTCTGCCGCCACTCTCTGTGTCTTGAGACGCACCCCCAAATCAGAGGGGACCCCCTGTCTGCCCAGCTGACCCTCTACCCAACACCAGTTTCTTTCCTTGCTGATGATCTTCTCAGACCAGATGACAGCAAAGCGTTCCCCAGAGGAAGGGGTGGGGAGCTTTGCCTCTGGCCACCCCTGGTGCGCATTGCAGAGGTGAAGCTGTGGCCGCCCAGAGGGCCGGAATGTGCAGCCACTACAGCCCTGTTGAGTGAGCTAGAGCCCGGTAGTAGGATAAAGTGATCGATTCCTTATGGGTCATGGGATCAAGTGATCAATTTCTGTGGGTAGGGCAGGGAGTGGCTGCTGTCCCGCCACACTCCCAGGCCCAGGCCACTCCTCGGGGAGCTGATGGTCGTGGATCCATGGTCATCCATGGTCATCCATGGTCACCACTCCTCACCCATCTGGCCCCCCGAGCACCGGGAGAGGAGCCACATTCTGCAGCCCCGGCACAGGGAGGGGCTCCCGGTTCCCTTCCCTGTGAGCAGGGCTCTCCCCGTGTCACATCAGAAGGGCTGGGCCCCTCAATTCCTCCAGGCACATGTTTTTTTTTTTGGTTTTTTTTTTTTCCCAGCAGGGGCGCACGCATCAGTAAGAGGGTTGACAAGTGGTTCTCGCCCTCAGAAAAAAAGAAAACAGCTAATTTCCCGAGAGTGGCCTTGAAGGAGACTGTGGACAAAGGGAAAAGCTCCCTCAGAGAGAAGCCTAGAGCTCTCAAGCCCAACAGCCCTGCCCACTCAGCCTGAGGCCCCAGGGAGGGTCCCGGGGGAGGGTCCTCCAGGAGAGGGAACGTCTAACAGCCGGACTCTGGGGTGCTGACGTATCCCCCATGCCACACGGGTGTCTAGAAATTCCCCTAGGAGGCCAGCACCCATTTACTCGCCCTTAGCAGCGTCTGCCCCACACACATGCTCACGAACTGCCTGCCCTTCTGCCCAGCCAGTGTCTCCCCTCCGTCCACAGAGGGCAGCTGCCAGGACAGGCCTGGGACCAGAGCACCCTCGGTGGCTGGCCGCACCTTCCACCTCGAGGCAGGCTTCAAAGCCTGGCCCTGACCTGGACACCGGGCAGCCGCTGGGTCTCTTCTGTGAAAGAAACGCCATTGTGGGTTCCCGAGCTAAACACCTGCCGGTCACAGCACCCCCACCCCAGGGATATGCTTTTCCTTCTTCCCTGGGTCACTTAGTCCCCGGGACCCACTCCTGGGGACATGCAACCCAGCAGCGCTGGCCCTCTGGGCTGGGCCTTAGGCTCAGAGGTGCTGGGAGGCCACCAGGGCTACCCCAGGCAGGACCAGGGGATATTGTAATGCCAGGGATTGAAAACTCTCGCGTGCAAGGCAGGCATGCCAGCCTCTGTGCCATCTCCCGGTCTCTGCTGTGGATGCTTTTAGTTATTTATTATTTCATTTTATTTTTACAAAGTTGTTCACAATAATTAATTGCATTCAATATTTCCATACCAATCCCACTGCCATCATCGAATTTTTTCAGCTACCACCCAAACCTGTCCCAATAGCAGGTCCTTAAATGCACTGCACTGTCCTCCCGTTGTTCATCAATTTGCTCACGTGGGCCCAGGAACGTCTCCAGTGTGAGGCATTGTTGTTACTGTGTTTGGCATATCAAATACGTCATGGGGAGTTTGCCAGGCTTTGCTATGCAGGTGAGATACTCTCGGTAGCTTGCCGGGCTCTCCGAGAGGGGTGGAGGATTACTATTACTAGTAATTAAAAATTAATTATTTAAAAACTAGATATTAATTGTGTATCACTACTACGTTATTCCCTAAAATGCAACTGACAAAACTGCTAACCAAAAGCAATCACAGAACATCTCTATTATAACTTATAAGCCCTGCAGTCAAAAAGGATAACAAAGTAGGTATCCCAGTCCCTCTCACTATAGAAGAGTGAAGCTTATATAGGCATATAATGAGATCCTTAGGTTAGGGTGTAAAACTGCACAGAATAATAAGAACTCTTATTTGTAACTTAAATTACAGGCTTAATTGCTCTCTAAAAGTTCTATTTTCCCAATATTCTTCTTTCTTTCGTATAAAATAACCAGAATAATCATTGTCAATGGACTGGGTGATAAGGTCCAGCTGTTGTATGAAGAAGAACTCCTGCTAAATTAGATATAATCCAATTGTCAGCAAACCTTTCTGGTCTCAGGATAAAAAGTAAAGCCATATACTTTCATAGCTCAATTTCTTGCTCATGTCTCCATTGAACTCAATGATTTTTAATTCCCCCATGCCAAGGTCTCACCTCTACTCAAAAAAGGAAATTGACAGCATTGCTACACAAGTCTACCTCATCACTACAATCATCAGAAACATCTGCCATGATGATTAGATTCCCAGTGAAAGATGGTTTCCATGCTCCAAAATTTTGGACATTAGCTTCCTTTGACACTATATTTTAAACAAATGTCTAACATGTCATTATTTAGCTATGAAATGCCAAGGTGAAATTAAGTTATCTATCTAGCTGCAATAAAAGGGAAAATACCTGCACAAGAGAAAGACACAATGAGGTTAAAGAAAGAGAACAAGTTCAAAACTTCAGGACTGAGCACAGTGGAAATACATCATGAAAGGAAACACAGACAAGTATGATTGAAAGGGAGAGGGTAGACAAGAAAGATGAAGAAGGAAGACAATAAGATAGGGATTCAGTCCTCAGAAAGAAACTTGGTCTATCTTTCTTTTTTTTTTTTTTGGTGGGGAGGTATGTTTGGGGAGGGGTGCTCACACCTGGCAGATTTCAAGAATTACTCCTGGTTCTATGCTGGAGATCACTTCTGGAGAACAAAGGAAACCATATGGGGTTCCAGGGAACAACCTATCTCTTTTAAACAAAAAAAAAAGCAATAAACTATCTTTTCATGCCAAACCTCAAGGTGAGTAGGACTATGCCATGTGAAAAGAATAGTGTTCTCCCAAAATATAAAGTTATCTTTAGTTACCAATGACAAAATGATGAATACTGTTGAATAATTCAATTTATCTGCTCTCCTGATTACTTTTACCCTGAGCTAGAAATGAAGTCCAAAACCTTAACTTAAGTGATAACAAGAAAAATTTATTTCACATATACCTGAACAACACAGTATTTCAGTTGTGTTCAAACTGATGTGACGAGCAATAGCTCTGTTGCTTCTCTGAGCTAAAAACTGCATGCTGATTAACAGAGCTATCTTTTCTGGAGTTGTTTTTCGAGATGGAGATAGTGAAGATTTAGGAGACTCAAGCATGTTCAGGGCTACTCCTGACTCTGTGTTCAGTGGTCACACCTAGTAATATTCAGAGTACCATATGAGGTGCCAAAATTGAACTTCGTGTGGATGTATGCAAGGCAAACTCCTTTTCTCTATACTATTTCTCTGGCCCAACATAGTTATCAATCCATTCAATCTATGCAAAAAATATTATAGCCTAGGTAGGTCATATTTCTCACTGTTCTGAAGGACGAGAATTCCAACATTAAGCAACCAACATACTTTATGACTGATGGGAACTTGCTATCTGGCTCAGAGCTGGTGCTTTTCCACTGTGTCTTCTCAGGAAGGGTTAATGGGGCTTTCTGATGTCTCTTTTATAAGGACACTATCTCTGTTCATGGCACTCCATCTATACAACTTATCACCTCCATAAAGCCCTATTTTGAAATACATCACATTAGGGGTTAGTGTCTAACATACAATAGTAGGGATATACAAACATAGCACAGCGGGAAGGGCTTTTGCCTTGGAGGCGGCCAACATGTTCGACATGCCCGACTGGAGTTCAATCCCTCCACACCTCTCGGAGAGCCCAGCAAGCTACCGAGAGTATCTCGCCTGCACGGCAAAGCTGGCAAGCTACCTGTGACATATTCGATATGCCAAACAGAGTAACAAGTCTCACAATGTTACTGGGCCCGCTCTAGCAAATCGATGAACAATGGGAGGACAGTGACAGTAACAGATACAAACATTTGAGGCACGGAATAGCTTAAGATGGTAAAGGCAATATTTGCTCTCTAAGAAAAATCTTATGCTAGCATCTCATACTCAATTTATGGTCCCCCAAATCCCTAATACACATTTTATACTAACTTCTATTCATCAGGTATCTTCCATCCTGTAATTGGGTAATTCTTATTTTTATCTGTTAACCGTTAACTTGAAACAACTCTCTATATATGTCTCATAAACATAACATGGCAAAGCTTTGCTCATCATTTAAAAGTTTAATTCAGTTAGCTCTTTATTCCTAATGTTTTTACATTTGTGCCACCGAAATGGGATAATACTGCTTTCTACATCCATCTAAATAGAATAAGTTAGGCTACAGAACAGAGGCCAACTTTCCTTCCAGAAGTTTGAAAATGACTACAATCAACAAATTAAAGCTAAACCCAACGACATTAGCATCGAACATGCCAAAGGGTGCTGTGGAGAAAGATCAAAGTGATGATGATGCTTGATGTTCTATCAACATTCACCTTCATGCATCAAGTCAAGTATAGGAAATGTGATATCTATTTCAATTCATCAACAATCATGTTAGGTAGTTTCAAATGTTATCCCAAGTTTACAGTTAAGGAAACTGAAGCAGATCTAGTGGAATTATATAAATTACCAAAAATTATGTAATTCACAATGATAGAGGTATAATTTTAAAAGCCAGACCATCTGTCCCTGGAATCTGACTCTTAATCACTCTAGTCTGCTGTTTGATATAATACAAGGTTTTATTCAAGCTTATCCAAAATCAAAAAATTAAAGATTGAGGGGGTCAAGGTAATAAGAGAAAAATTAATAATCTAGAAAGAAGGATCTTTCTCTCCAGAAATTTAAAATCCCATTGGAAGTAAAGACTGTAAAAGTAAACTATTTTAAAGCAAAATGGTTTATTGTGGTGCTAAGTATATATATACACATATATGAGTGTGCACATATATATTCATATATACATGCATATATTCATATATATAAATGAATCAGACCTAAACATTGTTTTCTAGTTCAGTTCTCCAAGCTTAAGTTTACATACTAAAAATGTATAAGCTCATACAGAAAAGGGTGAAGGGAAAAAAAATGAATAGTTCCTTTTGGAAGGTTCAACTAAAGAGACTTTTTTTCTGTCTAGAAACCTAGCCAGGTGCCACTATGCCTGAGGGTCGTGGGTGGAATAACTGAATTCCATGGAATCTCTCCCACTTACTGTTAATACATGGTTGGGGGTGAAGTTTTCATCCTATAAGTCCTTCCCTCAGGTTGGAATGATTGCCTTCTCCTTAATTAATATCTAAGGTCCAAGAATGATCATGTTCAACTAAATCCCAATCCAGCAGAAATATATATCCCCAGTGACATGGTCTGAATTCTTCAATTCAGGGGCAATAATCCAAGAGTTAAATTTCATCAAGCTCAAAAATCTCATATTGTTATGTTAGTACTCAAATATAGAAAGTGACTCATTGTCTTTGTTGAATTGTTCTGTTTTTGAACTGTTTTCAGCAAGTTGCTGAGAAAGTACCTTCAGAAAGTTCCATCTGTATCTCTAATCATGTGATCTGAAACCATCAACAGTCTGCCTTCAAACTGCTACGATGATTATATGAGAAAAAGAATGGGACCTCATCCTGCATCATTATCTGCAAGAAATATAAACAAAGCTATTATTACCATTAAATGTACAGGAACAAATTATTACATATATATTGGAAACGGACCCATAGATTTTTCAATGTTTCATAACTGAACCCATCAATTTCTTGGCCTCGGTACTTCCTTCTACCTTCTGCTTCATCTCACTTAACACTCCCACCTCCGTATCCACATCTCCCTAAAAGAACCCTGAGCTATTTTATGCCCAGGTTCTTGTGTGTGGCAAAGATGTCTACTAAAGAGGCCAAATACTTCTCCTAAAGAAACAAAATATCAAAACACAGAAAACTTCTGATTCTTGTTAATTTTTTATTATCTGATTTTTTCCCAGTAGGCTTAATATCTTCATAAGCAAGCATTTGCATAATGCCTTTATTTTTACTTCCTTTATTCCAACCAATTGCCCATCCCTCTAATAATATCAAATCCAATGAACTGATATGTTAATTTTAGGTAACTTGGGATATTCAGAGCTCTTTTACAACTGTTCACTTAATCACTTAATCACTTAACTTCCCGTTAGTCGTCGATTTGCTCGAGCGGGCGCCAGTAACGTCTCC
>JAOXYA010485565.1:0-15853 GCA_028565675.1 Sorex palustris | reverse complement strand
GCAAGCTACCGAGAGTATTCGATATGCCAGACACAGTAACAACAAAATCTCCAATGGAGACGTTACTGGGCCCACTCAAGCAAATCGACGAACAACGGGAGGGCCTTTACCTTGACCACTTGTATGCACATTTCATGACTTCATCTTTTCTAACAGCTACATATTTCTCCATTGTGTAGGTATACCAAAGTTTCTTTACCCAGTCATCTGTTCTCGGGCACTCAGGTTTTTTCCAGATTGTGGCTATTGTAAACAGTGCTGAAATGAACAAACAAGTGCAGATGTCACTTCAACTATACTTTTTTGCCTCTCTGGAATATATTCCCAGGAGCAGTATTGCTGCCCACCCAACTTCTTGGGGAACTGCGGACTCGGGGTGGAGGATGGGATTAGTCTTACAGGAGAAGGAAGGTGAGTCCTGAACTCTGCCCTGACTTGCCAGGCTCCCCATCTGCCCCTTTGAGATGTGGGAAGCTCCAGAATGGGCATGTGCCACTTGCCTTTGCCAAGTGGGTTTCTAGGAGTTTTCCCACAGTAGTCCACTCAGGTCTGTCAGTGTGGATGAGTCTGTTGCTAGTGTGTTGTCGGGGGAAGAGATCTGAATTTTGGTGATGGTTTTATCAGAACTTTTTATTCTTTCTGAAGCCAGGGTGGGCTGGACTGCTATTGGCTTCAGTTAAATCCTTATCTAGACTTAATTTCTGCATCTCAATGATTTCCAGCCTTTGTGCATAAGGGTTAGTGACGAAGAACCTTCTTTCATTCAAATACACATCAGTCTGTCTCCCTGATTCAGGTCCACTGCCTGGGCCCCTGGAAAGCTTTCCTGGTCACTAATGTGTATGTCTGTGTGTGTGTGTGTGTGTGTGTGTGTGTGTGTGTGTAAGTGTGTTGGGCAGATCTCCTTGCCTTCAGGCCAGCTCTCCCAAAACAGGATACTGGCAAATGACGTTCCTTGGGCTACATGTTATAGCACATAACTATTAAAAAACACTGTATGTCAAACTCAGGCTGCACCGGCCCTTGTGATCTCATGCTCCTAATCCCCTTTTCTCTGCTCCAGTGAAGCCCAGGGCAGCCGCCAAGGCCCATGCATGCTCTCTGGCCCTTCTCTCCTCAGCCTGGCCATTGCCCTGCTCCTGCTGGCAGGTGGGGAGCTCACGATGTTCCGATCCCAAAGCCCAAGACCTTCCCATGAGGCATGAGTCAGTGACGAAGGGAAGGAGCTAGGAGAGCCGGTGGGAGCTTACTGGAGCCACTGTGCCAGAAACTCAGACTCAGCCTCATCATGACAGGGAGGCAGCAACCCACTGCCGGTGACCCTAGCATGGAGAGAGCCGCTGGGACTGGGTGCACTCCAGCTTGCAGGGGCTGGAAGAAGGAAGGAAGGAAGTGGGCTACTTGCACTGTGCTCGGGCAACCAGGGAGTGGAGTTAGTGTCTGGCAGGGATTTTCTTCAGTGCGGGCCTATTCAAGCACTCACCAGCTCATAATTAGTACCACACAGCAGTGACTGAGAAGTCCAAGTTTAAGACATAAAGACATTTTTGGAAGTTGATTATGTGGAACGTCTATGTGCTGATGGAGGTTCTTCGTCCTGTGGTCGGATACTGAGCCCCAAAACACACACATGACTCTGGTGCAGGGGCTGAGGACTGCAGTGTTTTCCTTGTTGACAAACCAGTTCTTAGAGGACCCAAAGGTCTGTAAGAACAAGGCCTTGACTGCACAGCAGGTACCCACACAGACCATCGAAACTTACGTTAAAGATATGTGTTCATGAGACTGGAGCAACAGTTCAGTGGGTAAGGTGCCTTGCACACAGACAATCCAGGTTCAACCCCCAACATTCCATATAGTCCCCTGAGCACTGCCAGGAGTAACCCTGAAAAGAAAAAAGAAGAAGAAGAAGAAGAAGAAGAAGAAGAAGAGGAAGAAGAGGAAGAAGAGGAAGAAGAGGAAGAAGAGGAAGAGGAAGAAGAGGAAGAAGAGGAAGAAGAGGAAGAAGAAGAGGAAGAAGAAGAGGAAGAAGAAGAGGAAGAGGAGGAAGAAGAAGAGGAAGAGGAGAGGAAGAGGAAGAGGATGAAGAAAGAAGAGGAAGAAGAGAGAAGAGAGAAGAAGAGAGAAGAGGAAGAAGAAGAGAGAAGAGGAAGAAGAAGAGAGAAGAGGAAGAAGAAGAGAGAAGAGGAAGAAGAAGAAGGAGAAGAAGGAGAAGAAGGAGAAGAAGAAAGAGAAGAAGGAGAAGAAGAAGGATGCATTTTATGGGGAAAGTCTCCAGACCTGGGCTTCAGCCCAGGTGACTGGGAATCACTGTGTGATCTTGGGCAGTCCCTTGTCTCTGCACCACAGACTACCCTCCCCCATCCCCCACCCCCCAACCCACCAGAGAGCAAAAGGGGCCAAGGAGTGCTGCTTAGAGTTCAGTCACCCGGGAAGTCTGTCACCATCTGCCAGCTGTGGGCTTTGTGATCTCTTCACGGCAGCTGGAGGGGCCAGACTGGGCACGGCTGGACCTCACCACATGGAATGACCGTTTAGCCTCAGACTCCCTCTGTGACCAGTGTTAGGTGCAGCAGGAAAAGTGGAGAGTTGGAGAGTCGGGGGCAGGACTGCCCCGTGGGAACGCGCCAGGGCTTGGACGAGTGGCTCAAACTGGCACCTGGAAAGGAACGAGCCCTGGGAGACAGGGAAGGGACAGGAGCTTCACAGGCAGAGGCTGGGGAAGCGGAGCCTGAGGACTGGAGGAAAAAATGTTTGTTCCTCCGAGCTCTCACGCTTATGTTTCGTCAATTGTCATCTTTGTCACATAAAATGGACTGTCTCAAGTGAATCAGAACCTCCTGGTGGGTTGTTAATGGGAATCATAAATCAGGTAAATTAGTTATTTTTTTCTGATCATTTTTCCTCTTCAGTGGCTTTCTGATCAAGTGATGCTGCTTCTGGGGAGGGAGGAAGGAGGCCCTTGGGGGCAGCAAACTCCAAGGCAACCTCAACCCTTCACTCTGCGCTGGGACCTGAGCTTGGCAGCACAAACTTGGCCCTCTAGGACATCAGAGATGCATGAGTCGTCACGGTTTCATAGCCCACCGTGCAGCCGAACACTAAGCCCGAACAGCACTGTTGTCTGGGCAGGTCCTATCGCTGACCCCGCCTGTGGTCCCAGCTGTGGGGAGGCGGGTGTTGCAGGCTCGGGCGCGGCCACCAGGGAGCGCACGTGCATCCTCCCTGCACGCTAAAGACCTTCATCCCGCTAGACCAGACGGGGTTCTGCCTGGATGCGCTTCCCAGGCACAGTCCCCGCAGGTGTTTCTGGTTGGTGGCTCTGTCGGGCTGAGCCACCGCATTTCTCTGGTCTTGAGCCCCCTGGAGGTGCAGAGACCACCAGGAGTGTGCGCGGGAGGCAGCTTGCAGGACCTGGCAGCATCTTCTCACCCACTGGGGTCGTGGCCCTTACTGGGCCAGGTGAGGTGCCAGAGAAAAGGCCACAGCTTTGGAGGCTTCCCGGCCAGTGCCTGAAGCAGTTGGGGTGCCGGCTGCCTATCCCTGGGGTGTTGCAGTGGTTTCCCTGCAGGGCGGCCTGGCCTTGGGTTGCTGGCCCTTTGCAGAGTGGGCACCTGGGGGGGCGTCTCTCTGGCTCCCTCACTTCCCCTGGCCTTTCTCATTCCTCCTTCCTGCTTGCTGCTAACTGGTGCACTGCTGCTTTCCTAGAGAAACTTGAAAGGCTGATACTTCCTATGTCTTTGTTGTTGTGGTGGCTTATATTCATTTATGTGAAATGTTGCTAAAGCAGAATTCATTTGAAATGGAGTAGTTTGAAGTACTCTCAGGCACTCTTCTAAAACCAGAATCGAATCAAGGATTTTACTTAAACCAAAAACACAAACCCAATAATTTATGTTAAAGCAATTTCTTTTTGCTGGTGAATTTTTTCCTGAGAAGAGTTGAACTGGCATTTGTGCCCTGACTCCTCTGGCTAATGTCCCTGGCTCAGTAAGAAGTCTCTGTCACTGTCCTCCCGTTGTTCATCAATTTGCTCAAGCGGGCCCAGTATTGTCTCCATTGGAGACTTTTGTTGTTACTGTGTTTGGCATATCGAACACGACTCGGGGAGCTTGCCAGGCTCTGCCGTGCGGGCAAGATACTCTCGGTAGCTTGCTGGGCTCTCCGAGAGGGGCAGAGGAACCGAACTCGGGTTGGCCTTATTTGCTGCGTGCAAGGCAAATGCCCTACCTCTGTGAGGGCGATCTGGCTGCAACATCTGTCACCCCATTGATCGCCAGGGTTGATTCGGCTGATCTGGCTGGCTAGGTGGGTGTTCCCTTCCTCCCTCACCGCTCCATGTGCGTCTCTCCCGAAGCTGCACGCTCCGTTGAAGAGGACGGCCTTCCCCGAATAGAGACAGGCCGGTCTTCGGTCGAGGGTATACGAGTAGCTGCGCTCCCCTGCTAGAACCTCGAAAAGAAGTCTCAATTCTAGCTAAATACTGAAGCTACTACTGTATGGAATGTATTTGAGGGGTCATAGCTGATGCAATACTTAGATATGGCACAGTACAGACTCTTACCAAGAATTGAATTAGTATCATTATTCTCAAAGGTAGTAAAAGAGCTCATCTTCCCTTCCTGCACACAGATTGTGATTCGATAACATAGTGACTATTACAGTAACCCTAAAATGGATTTCCAGCCCTAAGTTCAAATCTAAATTTGAAGTCTAAAGGAAGGAGTCAGTCTTAATTTCTCATGGACGGGAAGGAAACAATTTAGAGACTCACATGACTGAGGTCTTTCCAGGCGCTGCCTAGTGAGACTGACAGCAGCCCGCAATCTCTGATTTATTCTTTGGTGCTTGTTTCAAGATTCTTGAATTCCAAGGGGAAATAAAACTCAATTTCAAAAATAAACTTTGCAGTTTGAAATGAAAGCAAGGATTTTTCCTGTGTGGGTGGGAAGGGCTATTTCTGGGCTGCAGTAAAAATGAATCAAATTGCCAAGGGGTATAGCTTTACCCCTCAGGTTAACAGAGATACTGAGGAACGTTTGTGGGTACCTTCCGATATGAGACCCCCAGACCTCCAGTCTATATTGCTAAAACATTGCAAGAAAAAAGTTCAAGTTGTAAATGCCTATGAGCTAGAGAAGTCGGGGGAGGGGAAAAGAGCATTTTCTAGCTGGGAGAGTGTTGGAACTGGGCTTTGCACCATGAAATGGGGATCTGGGGGAGCTGATGTGGGGAGCCTCAGGAAGTAGCTCGAGAGAACTGGAGTAGCAGTGGGGGTCGCGGTGGTTCTGCGGGGGACTTACCTTGCTCCTATGCAGCAGACGTCTGTCCTCAGCAGTGCTGATGGTTGCCCAGTGGGGATAAAGGCCCAGCCTTCTTACGTTTTGACGTTCTTCCTAATCAGACCTAAAATTTCAGATTTGGATGTGCATCTACAGAAATCTTGAATCATCAGTAATGACAAATGACTCCATCTGGTTTCAAAGTGTCACGTGACCCAGGTCTCACAGGAAGTTACTGACTGGCTATACCCATGGACCTCAGCTCCCGAGACCCTCTGCCCCAGCGTACTCTGTGCCCGTGAGCCTCCTTGCCCTCTGCTCCAGCACCTGCTCTTGTGATTCTGTTATCTCTCTCCCCACTGACCTTTGCACCAACTCACAGTCCGCCCCACTCTGTCTTAGCTCCTCTGAGTGAAAAACTAGACGCCTGTCCAGGTAAGTTGATGGCTATGACTTTCTTTGTGTTTTTCACTGAGATTGTTCTGAATATTCCTGTGTCCTGAAGAGTCGTCTGGAGGATGCTGAATGTCCCTGGAGACAGGTTTCCTCCTCAGTTTTCTGTGCGGCGATCTGTTGGATTCAATGCTCTGTTGGATTTGGGAATCTGTTGGATTTAGCAAGCCATTGGATTCAATGATCTGTTGGATTTAGGATCCATTTGATTCAATGATCTATTGGATTTGGGGATCTTTTGGATTTAATGAACCCTTGGATTCAATGATCTGTTAGATTTGGGTATCTGTTGGATTTGGCGATACATTTGATTCAATGATCTGTTGGATATAGTGGTCCATTAAATTAAATTATCTGTTAGATTTGGTGATCCTTTGGATTTAGTGATCTGTTGGAGTTGATGATCCATTGGATTTGGTATCTGTCGGATTTGGTGATCTGTTGGAGTTGATAATCTGTTGGATTTGGTGATCTGTTGGATTTGGTGATCTGTTGGATCTAATGATGTTTTGCAAGCCCCAAACTCCGTGTATCTTCTAGGTACTGCTGGTCATGTCTGTCAGGCCTCCTTGCACACAGCTGATTCTGTGCGGGTCACTGCAGGCAGGAAGGGACTTTCCTAACATGAGCCATTGAATCACTCCCCAGGGATGGGGAACAGATCACTATGTAGACACCATGTCTAACAAACTCCCCAAGCAGTTGCCTGTCTTACACTCCCTCTTCCTGTGGATGCAACATCATTCCTTTGTCCCTCCTGACACTGGTCACAGGTCCCTCCAGTGTGCCAGTTGCTGTGACTCATGTGCTCTGAGATGAACACAGGGCATGGGGAGCATCATGCTTTAGCCTGAGAGTGCTAGCTGCCCCTGTACTGGCAGATGTCCCTTGAGGATTCAAGACAGGGAACCATAGTTAGAGCCATTCCATTGGGAGGCATCCGCACAATGACAGAACACAGAACTGGAAGTCCAGATGACCCTGCAGTGTGATCCTGAGACTGTCTCTCAGTTCATGGGGCCTCTCCTAAGCAAGAGTTCCCAGCCCCCCCGGGGAAGGCTCAGATTAGGGTGTGGAGTCCGGATGACATTTCCACCCACCCAGATCTGTGCCCAGCAGTACACCAGCCTCAGACACCTGCCCAGGATCCCCCTAATTCACTTCAGGATGGGTCATGTGCCTCTCCCTGCAGCCCCTCACCCCTGCCTCCATGGAGTGCTGCTCCTACTCAGGGCCCCTGTCTTGGCGTCAGCAGGGTCCATGTCATGCCAGCACAGAGGTCCCATCATCAGGACCCAAAGCCCAGGGACCTCACCCAAAGATTCCCAAGGTCAAAAACTCACTTAGAGGTGCCAGGCAGAGCCCCTGCTCTCATTTGGGATGATCGTGTCATCCCAGTTGCTGACTTCCAACTAGACAGATGCAGGCGGGGTGGGGCGACCTTTGCACCCAGCCTGGTTCTGTTCTGTTTCCTGGGGAGGAGGTTGGGGAGCGCTTGCTAACAAGCGCAGAATTTTCCATTTGGAATTTGTTGGCTCGAGGCCAGGCTAACACAATTAGTTTCTCAAGATCTCATCCCTGATCCATTAAAATGAGAATACGAAAACTCTGCTTGGAAAATTCCTGCAGGTGTACGGCAGAGTCTGGCAAACTCCCCGTGGCGTTCCCAATATGCCAAATACCAGTAACAATGATAGGTCTCATTCCTAACCCTGAAAGAGCCTTTAATGTGGCACTTTTTAGAGTTTCAGGGCTAGGACGAAGGAGACGTTACTGGTGCCTGCTCGAGGCAATCGAGGAACAACAGGATGATCATGATCGTGATTGTACATTTATCATTCTTGCAAACTCTTCTAGGCCCAAGATTGGTAGGGAATAAAACTCTCCCTCAGAAGTGCTGGGTTTCCTGGGAGTTTCCTACATGTCTTTAAGACCAGTTCTCCAATACCCTCATTCTCGGAGGAGCTGATAAAGGCGCTAAAGCTCCTCATTCTCAGAGGAGCAAGGCAGTAGGAACAGTGGAGTACTAGAGCAGTAGAGAAGTAACAGTAGGAGCAGGCAGAATAACAGGAGCAGTGGAGTTTAGCGATACCAGGATCCGTATAGAAGTAAAAGGAGGAGCTGGGTAGAGTAATGGGATGGACTGGTAGAGTAACAGTAGTAGTTGGGTAGAGTAATGGGAGGGGCCCGGCAGAGGAACAGGGGTCTGTCAGAGTGACAGGAGCAGGGCCCATGCCATGGTCCTGCTGTGGCCCTGCTGTAGTCGGACCTCTGGTCCTCCTCGTTTGGATTTTCAGTTCTGAGAGAGCTGGGGGGGAGGAGAAGGAGGAGGAGGAGCTTTTGCACTGGCATCTGGGGGTGGGAAAAGGGCATACTCACAGGAGATAGTTTGGCATCTGGGTGAGGCAACAGGGTCAGGGGGCTAGTGGGAACCCACACTTGTCACACAGCAGGTCATGCCACACTCCTGCATCTTCTGGGAAGCAGGTTATCCAGCGTCCTCGAGTGGCTCCGGTTGATTGCACAGGAAGCATACAACACACACTCAGACCACACACTTAGATGCACACACAGTGCACACATACATGCAGACACCCATGCACACACATGCATGTGACACACATATAAGCACAGTATACACTCACATGCACACACACAACCAATTGCACCCGCACACACACCCACAGACTCCCGCGACAGCATGGAGGCTGTAGTTCTGGATGGAGGCTGCTGTCTGACTGGTTGCTGACCCAGACAATACTTGAACCTCTTGCCTGGATTTACTTGGTTCAACTGTTTGAGCTCCCAGTTCTCTGATTCATTTTAATTAAGATTTAGTGATGGGGTTGGAACCGAGGTCATAAAATACTAAATCAGAAATGAAATCTAAGCCATTAGGAAACAGAACCCAGGTCTGTCGGCAGGATTTGATCACCATTTCCCACCCCTTCTGCTACTTACATTTCCTTTGGTAATCACGGTTTAGACGATGACTTCAAATCAATAACTACATCCCATTTCACTTTATGCCATATAAGTAGACAAAAATATCATTAGCCAGGCATTGGCTCATTCTCTCAAAGTGTTTAGATGACAAAGAAATGATTCCATCATCCATCGCCTGCTCTTCTGCTCAATTTAATACACATTATCTTCGGATTTAATTGAAGATAATGAATTTTTATCTCTTGAGAATGAATCACTGCAGAACGCAAATCCTGGAATTTGCAAGGTCATCAGTGCTTAAATATTAGCCTTGTTTATTCATCCAAGAGGATTTCATTTTCCTGTGTTTGATATTTGAATTTAGTGATGACCAAAGCTGTGTCAAACTTTTAATTAAATTCATGTTTTTTTGAGTTATCATAAGTGCAAACAAGAAGTAAAAGAATAAGAATGAAGAATTTATAGATATCGATTGTTTCCAAATTCGATTTGTGACTGAGTAAATTTGAAGAATTCAGTGGAAGGGAGGATGCACCCACACGCTAATTAATGCATGTCTTCCTGGAGCCCTGTGACACAGGCGAGCTGCAGAGTGAGCAGTCCTGATGGAAACTGTCAGAATCACACTCGTGCTCCATTCCTACTTAAAAAATCAGGTTAATCAATCAGCATCCTTGGCATGTTTCCAGTTCTAGTTACTAATAAATTAAATCTGGGTCCTTGACAGAGTTTTGGGCTTCGTTATGATCTGAGAAAGCTCAGGTTGCTTTTCTCCTGGTTTGGGCATCCCTTTTCCATTCATGCCAAACAGCTGTGAGTGGTCTCCTTCAGTGCCGATTAAATAGTCAGGGGCTCTTTCTGCTCAACTCTTTTTTTTGAAGTCCCCATCAGTCCTGGAAGTGGTTTCTACCCCAGCTTATGTCTTTCTGCATCACGAATGGGGCGCAGATGTGAGAGTCAACCAAGGTCTTTAGTGCACCTGCCTTGATTTCCCTCTCAAGTGGGAAGTGTAATCCATGTGCCCAGGGCCTTTCTTCCTGTTCTCTCCCAGGACTGCTCTGGGTGCGGGATTTCAGAGACCCTCTGGGGCAGGGGTTACTGGCTGCAGCAGTCAGGCCCGGTCATCACCTCAGTTTCTGCTCTGCGCCTCCTGTGGCCAGGCTGGTGCCAGCGGGAGCTTCACTGCCATCACCATGCCACGCCCAGGGCTGCCGCAACATTTCCAGGGATGGAAATCTGCCTTCCTCTTTGTGTGGTCTCTGTGCAACCGCATCCACACTGGCATTCCCAGCAGCCAGGTGAAGAGTCTCATCTAGGGCCAGGGAGAGCACAGGGCCTAGGTGCTGGCCTCACATGTGCTGACCCTTGCTCCACACCAGCACTGGAGTGACCCCCGAGCACAGAGTCAGGAGTATCCCCTGAGCACTTTGGGGTGGCCTCAACCATTCTCCAAATTTAAAATTCCTGGGGGGTGTAGAACTGATGTCACTGAGTGTAGAATTGAGGATAGAATTGCCATCTGGGAAACTCCCCAACCCCGACCTGGGCATTCTTTGCTGGTACTGAGCATTTCCTGGAGTCATGGTGCTGTGGCTTTGAGGTACTTTGTCCTATGGTTATATCATCCCTCCTGATGTGCCAGGCCAGCACCTCCAAGGTTGTTGATGGGCGGGTCTCACTTTGCATCTCTCCATACTGCTGGGGGCAGAGCCACGGACTGTAACGTGCCATGCCAAGGTGCTATGTGCACACACGTTAGGTTGTGGCTTCCCGGACACTCCAAAGAGACAAATTTCTGCGAGAAGTGTCCTTAACATACACATAAAGTGACCTTTGAAAGTCAAAAGTGTGTGTGTGTGTGTGCGCGCGCACGCACACTTGCATGCAGGGAATCTTCCATTGAAACTAAAACAGTCTGAATGGTGGAATACTACATGGTCTCTTACAAAACCACTTTCAGTCATTATTTCTAGTGTTTACCTGATTTCCATGTTTTAGTTTTGTTCCTCTTCTTGATAATTCATACAATGGGCAGGTGAGTTCATCGGGCATCTAACTGAGGCTGAGATGGCACTGCCTGACCCCCAGCTGATGGTGGTGAGGGGCCCAAAGAGCTGCAAGGCCACCTGGGGAGGCACTGAGTCCCACCCCACATGGGAGCTCTCCTGATGCTCCCCACTATGGCCAAGCACCACCTTGACCCGAAGTTGTGCACGCTCAGTCCTCCCCTGGCCCAGTGTCAGTGGGAGCCCGGTGTGGTGGGTCCAGAGAAGGACCAGGCCAGTGGACAGGGGTGTAGGAAGGAAATGAGGTGTGGAGCAAGCTCCTGAGTGGGTCCTTGAGTATTTTATGTAAAATCAGCACAGGAAATGCCGATGTTTAGAAGGAATTCAGGGAGCTCCCATAGGCCCTGGGATCCGTGGGCAGGCTGGAGGAGTCTGGTCACATACTCAGGGACCCCCCGCCCCCACCCTCTGGCCAGGGAACCAGACCGGGCATGTTCAGCATTGTATAGTTGCGGTTTAAACACCAGGCAGAATATGGGGGACGAGTCCAGAAGAGAAGATGTGAACACCTTCGAAAGGCATGGACATGGGCTGAGTCCAGCAGGCTCTTTGGAACACAAAGACCTTAGTGGCAGACAGCTGTTTGGGCACTGGGCTGTTTTCCTTTTGTACATCAGGTGGCAGTCACTGTGAAGGTTAAACAGGACTTTGGTCCAGTGACTACTTGTAAACTTAGAGAAGTGAAAATCACCAACAGCAATGCTTACGGGAGCAATGCTGTTCCTAGTAAAACCCTGGAGAAATGAATCCCATTAGCATGAGAGTGATCCTATAAATCACCCTGGATGCGGACTAGGGAATGTCATTTGCAGCTACAGCACACTAGTCTTTGATGTAATGACCTGTGACATGTCTGTGATACGTTTTTAAACAGCTTTATTAATACATAATTTGCAAACCACAACACTTACCCATTTAAGTTCATGCAGTTCAGTAGGCTTTCATACATTCACAGGTTGTGCTACTGGCATCACTAATTCTAGAAGTTTCCATCACCTGAAAGGACACCTCAGCACCTGGTCATTGGCCCTCTGTCTGAATGTTCCTGTCTCTGGGATTTCATCTGCTGAAAGCATGACGCCCAGAGGGGGGCACTTAGTGCTCTCATGGGGGGGGGGGTGACCCTGCCCTCAGGAAGCCACAGAATTCACATGTGTGGTCCTGCTGATCGTCACCTACCTGGGACCCAGAGCCTGACCAGAGGAAGTGTTTCCTGGAGCCTAAGCTGCACCTCTCAGCTTCAGGCACCTCAGGAGGGCGGTCAGAGCTGGAAATCACATAAGTGGGGTCCCAGCATGAGACTCAGGAGGCACACAGGTGGATGAGGATGTACGAAGGAAGCAAGGTGTGGGCTGAGCTCCTGAGTGGGTCCTTAGTTAATTTGTGTAAAATCAGATCAGGACATGTTGTCGTTTAGCAACGGCAAGGAGGTGGCTGTGTCCCCGGTGTCTGTTGCTGGACCACACGCTGCTCTAGGCTGGTCTCTCACTGCCATGTCCTCAGGCCCAGTGTCCCTGATGCCCTGCCCCTGCCAACAGTGCCTGTGGGTCTCTGTGCACATGCTCACATCGGCTGCTTTTCCTACTGCCCACTCAGGTCTGCTTTGAAACATTCTTCATGGCTGCCCCTTAGTCATTTCCACTCTCTGGCTGTCAAACTTCCGTGTGTGCGAGATCAAACTTTTCAACTCCATGCCCTATACCCTCGCTCAGCCTGCCAGAGCAGTAGGGAAAGGTTGGGAAACATGGCACTAGGCCAGGGGTGTGCCCAGAATCACAGCCCTGTGGGCTAGGCCTGTGGGCATGGGGATTCCAACCATGGTGTGGTCCTTCACGGGTGGGGAAGGAGTTGAGCTCAGCCACATGTGGCACACTCTGCAGAATGATGCTCCCTAGCCACACTCTGCACAACCACCTTCCCTGGCCACACTCCAGAATGACCTTCCCTGGCCACTCTGCAGAATGATGCTCCCTGGCCACACTGCAGAATCACTTTCCCTGGCTGCACTCTGCAGAATGACCTTCCCTGGCCAAACTCTACAGAATTATCTTCTCTGGCCGCACTGCAGAATGACCTTCCCTGTCCGCTCTCTGCAGAATGACCTTCCCTGACCACGCTCTGCAGAATGAAGCTCCCTGATCACACTACAGAATGACCTTCCCTGGCCGCACTCTACAGAATGATGTTCCCTGGCTGCACTGCAGAATGTGGTTCCCTGGCTGTACTCTGCAGAATGAAGATCCCAGTTTAGACCAGTCACAGAGAAGTCAGCATAGACTCCTGAAGATCATCTGACTGTTTCTTTTTGCTGTTGTGACATGCATGTGTTTCCGTGTGAACTCACACCCTTCCCAGTTCCTCAGGTATAAAGAAACCCCAGAGTCCAGTGGCTGAGCATCACAGCTGTTAAACTGAGCATCTGCCCTGGGGATCCAAGGCAGCTCTCAGGTGATGCATGATTTTGAAATGAAAATTTAAAAGCAGTCAGGGGACAGAGAGAGAGAGAGCCCACCCATGGGCAAGGTGCAGCTGACTGGAGCCACAAGGTGGACTGAGAAAGAAGCTAAGACCGAGTGGGCGAGAGGTGGGCCTGGAGCCCTCAGCAGAGAGGGGAGTCGCAGACAGGAGAAAAGAAAGAGGGTCCTGTGGAAGGTGCAGCCCTGAGGGGACAGACAGCGCTGAGAGCAGGTCTCTCCCTCTGTAAGTCCTTGTAAAACGCAAGAGTGGAGCTTCTCATCTCCTCCACAGATCTGTAATCTATTTTCAGGGATAGAGAAGGTAAGAGCAATGTCATAAAACAAGGAGCGATGCGGGCAAACTCTGTGATGGAACACCAGAATTGTGAGCAAAGGAGAATTAATGCTTCAAAGACAGATTAATGGAACAGAAAATGGTCTCTGTAAACACAGACAGACTGCAAAGGAAGTAACAAAGACACAATGCGGCAGAGGCCGGCAAGACCACAGAGGCGACAGAGCAGTGGCCAGGAGAGGAAAGGAACTCCCTGAGGAATCTGGAGCAAGGGGACGGGTTCTCGGGAGTGAAAACGAGCAAAGCCTAAAGCTTTGGAAACCCACAGACTTAACACCAACAGCTCGGCTTCAGAAGAAAACTAAGAAGCAGATACCATTCTGGTGGCACTCTTACTCTTTGGGATAAAGTCCTTCTAATATCTGAGCTAAAAGGAAGAGGAAAAGGAGATTTTTAGAAATGGAGTTTCTAAAAATGCCCCCCCCCCCACAGGTTTGATGTTCTACTTAGGGGAAAGGTCACTAGGGAAAGATCTAGAAATCTATAGGAAAAATCAGGACATTTCTGAAAAGATAACTTATAAAAAAGAGACTTTTAAGCTAGAAAGAATTCTAGTGTGTTTCTGGCTTTGGTTCCAGTGCTTGGCCACAGGCCATGCATGCGTTGCTCAGGGTCTGCTCTGTGCACGGCTCAGGGACTGTCTCCTCAGATGAAACATTTCCATTAAGAACTGCAAGAATCTGATTTCAGAATCCAGTGGCAGTTTGTTTTAGGATTTATCTGACTTTTTGGTGGGATTTAAGAATCTCATCGGCTTTGTCCAGGGCGTCCTTCTGGCCGCACTTTCCGTGCCTGTCCCTGTTCTCTGATGCGCCTTCGGCTGCTCGCCCCCGACCCACTCCACACCTTGAGTAGCACCCTAGGGGGCAGAGAGGGCTGTTTGGTTTCTCTTTGCTTCTGCATTTTCATTTTTCCAAGCACTCCTGACTAGAAAAGGTGAAAGGGTCTTGTTCCTCTTTTTATTTTTTTAAATTTTTTTATTTAAATTTTTATTAGTGAGACACCATAAAGTACAGTTGTAGACTTACAAATTTTTGTGCTTGGGTTTCAATTATACAATGATCAAATACCCATTGCTCGACCAGTGCCCATTTCCCACCACCACTGATCCCAGTATCCTCCCCCCCACCATCCCACCTTGCCTCTGTGGCAGGGCATTCCCTTTTGTTCTCTCTCTCCTCTTGGGTGCTGTGGTTTGCAAAAGAGGTTTTGAATGGCAATCATGTTTGGACTATAGTCTACTTTCAGTATTCTTCTCCCACCCTGGGCGGATCCTTGCAACATCCTTTATTTGTTGCTCCCTTCTCTATCTGAGCTCCCTTTTCCCCTAGCATTTCTTTTTTGAGGAATCTTTTGTTCATTTCTTCTTCTTGCAGTTAGGCAAGAGAAAGGTAACAAGGGAATACAGATAGGAAAGAAAGAGGTCAAGCTATCACTATTTGCAGATGATATGATACTATACTTAGAAAACCCTAAAGACTACAGAAAGGCTCTTAGAAACAATAGGTCAGTTTAGCAAAGAGGCAGTCTACAAAATCAACACATAAAAGTCCATGGCTTTCTTATATACAAATAATGAAAGAGAAGAAAGAGACATTAAATAAACAATCCCATTCACAATAGTACCTCAGAAAATCAAGTACCTGGGAATCATCTTAACCAAAGAGGTGAAGTACCTAGACAAGGAAAACTACAAAACACTACTTCAAGAAATAAAAGAGGACACTAGGAAATGGAGATATATCTCCTGCTCATTGATAGGGAGGATCTACATTATCAAAATGGCAATACTGCCCAAAGCACTATACAAATTTAATGCAGTTCAATTTGGAATTTTTATTATTTTTTTCTCTCCTAATTGTTGAAGCTAGGCTTTCAAAACTATGTTCAGTAATAGTGGTGAGAGTGGGACTCTCTATTTCATATCTCATCTTAGAAGAAAATTTTTCAGCATTCTGTTCTTATGTTTAATGTTAGCAATGGGCTTGTTGTATTAGATTTTACTGTATTGAAGGAAGTATCTTCAATCCTCATTTTGCTATTAAAGATCATAAGCAAATGTTGAATTTTATCCCATGTTTTATCTGAAAATACTGATCTAATCATATGGTTTTATATTTTATTTTGCTGATGTGGTGTATGAAATTATTTGATTTATGTCAATTGTATATAAATCATACTTACATTCATGTAACCAATCCCATCTTTGTCATGGTGTATAATTATTTTAATGTACTTTTGAATAATAGTTTGGTGAGTATTTTTACAAGAATTTTCATAATGCATATTGAAATG
>JAOXYA010485559.1:0-15853 GCA_028565675.1 Sorex palustris | reverse complement strand
TCCCTGACCCCAATTCAGGAATATCCATTTGGGTTTTGTTCTAGCCCTTAATTTAATTCGTGTGAGTGTGTGTGTGTGCGTGTGTGTGTGTGTATGTCCAGTTTTTTTCCCCATTTCTTTAACAACTTTCTTGTTACATTCACATTATTTGGAATTGCCTTTGAAGTATTGATTTTATCCTCTATTTTTGGATTTAAGATTAAGTTTAAGGTCTGGAATACAGTGGGTAGGGCACTTGCCTTGCACACAGCTGATCCAGGTTCAATCCCTACTCCCAAACAAAACCAATATTTTTTTTTGAAAGAAGACTGGGTTTAATCTTAAACCTTGATTAGAACAATGCTATCTAGAACTGTACCAAACCTCCTGCTAGAAAATATTAGGTAATACAAAGTGATCTTCCTAAAGTTTCAGACAGCCGTGGTCTGTCGTTTCATGTGGGCCCACTCTGACACCCTGGTTGTGCGCTGATTCATTTCACATCAGCTACAACTGTGGCCAAGAGCCACCTCCCCGGCCTCCCCAGCAGGGGAACAGAGACAGGACAACAGACTGATTCAAAATGGTCCATTTAATGCAGAGCTGGTAACATTCTTATAGAACTTTGGGGGATTGGGGGGAGCCTCGAGGTACAGGATAGCATGTAGGTGTGATTGATTATTTACAGAGATGAAGCATTTCGATGGAGACAATTCTCTTGGGGACATTAACTCAAGGAGACTCTTTGTCTCCCAGGGGTTATACAAAGAGATCCCCCAGGGGCGGCAAGAATTGGATTGCTTTTCTCTTTCCCGAGCTACTAGTAAATATTAAACAGTTAAGTTTACTTCTTATTAATACTTGCAGTTCTTTGGATAAACACAGTAAGAGAGAGAGAGATTTCCAAAACTCAGTTCTCTGGACTCTGAGGACAAGACTGCTGGGCTTCTACTGTAAATCCCAGACTAGGTTCTCAGGCAGGTTTAGCTCTTCCTCACGGGGCTCCTGTCTCTTAAGTCATAGCGGTTTGCATCGAGGCCATTTATTTATGCTTTCTAGACTGTCCCATTTCCATGCCAGGATAGCTTTGCTGCTTGCTCCAGGTCCATCCAGGTCACGTGATGGGACACCCCCCCACCCCCCGCCTTTGTGGGTTGTTAGGGACTACGGCAACTGAAGCCTGAGTCAAGTAATCTAATGAATGCCCAGGAGTAGATATATTATAGAGTCAACTCTCAAATATTAGGAGCATAGCATTAATGGTCTTTATGTGTTAAAGCAAAGACATTGTTCTATAGTAAAATATGAAAAGGCTATAGGAGAAATAGAAAAGCAAGTCATTGACTACAAGTACAAAGTTCAGAGTTACCAGAAAGTTACTAACCCTGACTTGGGGAATTGTGACAACGTAAAGCACAAAGGAAAGGTTAAACATAAACTCAGGGGATCGGGGGTGCTCCTAGGAGTACTGTAAGCTTCTCTGGGGAGAGGAAAAGAGGCAGTTCCCTGATGAAGCCTAAAACACCTAGGATTAATATACAACAGCAACAACAACAGAAGCAATACTGATAATTACATTTCTTTAAATCTTGATATTAATGCAGCGCAGCTATGTTTAGTAAAGGTGAATTGAGATACTTTCTCATGTCCTTGGTCTCCTGTTGTATTAACTCAATAAAGAAGCTTTGGTCAGGAAAACAGCCATCTAGAAAATTCTTCTGGACAAAGATCTTGTGCAGACGAAGCAGTCAGTTCCAGGACAGGAGCCGGAAGTACACAGGTGGTAGGATGGGGTCGTGAACCAGTCTTCAAAGGGGAGGGAAGGGCAGCTCAAGAACAGTTTTGAGAGATGAGCAGAAAAATGTGCAGAAAAGTCGATCGGGAAAGAGAGGCTTGAGGGGCACTGGCCCTGGGGGACGGGAATGTCAGGTTCCCTGTGAGCTGCAGCTGCTGCTGGGACACGTGGGGTGCAGCCACTAGGTCTCTCGGGCCCCCCCAGGGAAGCCTAGTGTCATCATCCTGCAGCCTTTGGAAGAGGTGGAGGCGACGCTGAGGGTAGGCCAGCTGGGGGTTCAAGTGGGAGATTTGGACCACATCCGAGCCTGTCTCTGGCAGAATGGAATGGGGGTGGGGTGGGGTGGGGGTTCAGTTTCTGTTTTCATTACAGATTTTTAGAAAATTAGATTGCATTTAGACTTTTTTCAGACCTCAGTGTGTTGATGAGGATAGTAATGAGTGATTTGAAGCCATGATCTGCAGTTTTGATTTTTTTATTTTCAAATACTTTTTTTCTCCTAATTTTCCCCTTTCACTTTATATAAACACTGTGGTTTACGAAGTTGTTCGTGATGATTTGTTACAGGCATTCAACATTCCAACACCAATTCCACCACCATTGTCAACCTCCACCGTTGTCTCCAATTTTCCCAACCAACCCTTAAGCCTGCCCCCCTAGCAAGCCATCGATAATTTACTTCATATTGCTTGTTATAAATAATTTGCTAACATATTGATCAAAAATGTTTCCTTAGAAGAAAGTTAGTGAAGGTTGTTGTATCTCACCTTGAAGCCACTAGGTCCTTGTATAAGAGGACCTAAGATGTTGTTACAAGTTAAGCCTTTTGTGTTTATATTTTGTTGACTGAGATTGGTTGCCTTCTGCGTTACATCCCACCCAGTCCCGTGTGCTACTACTTCTTGTTTTTAAATCACTGTTAAAGAGTTTGAGATGTTGCGTGCTTGCATTCACTCCAAAAAGTCCCAAATGTTTAATTGGGTGATACAGCTGGAGTTGAATTTTTAGCTGGGTGGTGGCTTTGGGGCCTGTACATGACTATTGGGGCTTCTGGAAATACTGAGAGATGGGGGAAGGTAGCCCATCCCCAACTCCGTAAAAACCTGGAGATTTCAGTCACAAAACCCGCATACCTGAGTTATTCAGTACATTAATTTCTGGGTGAGGCTCATCCCTAGGAGAGGAGTCTGGCTGGGAGCATGGTGGTGATTGTGGAGAGCGGGAACTTTCAGCTGCCAGGGCTCTGTTTGGGCAGGTGCTGGGCTCACCTGCACCTATCTGGGGTGCCCAGACAACTCAGTCTGGCATGGGTGTCCAGGAGAGTCCTCTGCAACTTGTTGATCTCTTTGGAGGTTTATTTATGAGTCTCTGGATCATGGCTGGTAAATGAGCTTACATGGCTCTTGAGGTGGTTCACAGCATGACTGCCAGGGCTCTGGAAGTTCAGGGAGACGGGGGAAGGTAGCCCGTCCTGGAGATTTCAGTTGCAAAACAGTCTGCAGTTTTTGATGGACTGGGTATTATTATTGATTACAAACAAGATATTAACTTGGCCTCTAGACATGTATATGTTTATTTTGCATTAAACCAAGTGGAGATGTGGTGTGTTATCCATGCAGCACTCAGCGGTTTTGATTTGTTGGTTTGGTTTGGAATCACACCTGGCAGTTTCTCAGGGGATCAAATGTGTGCACAAAGCCTGTGCTCCGTCCCTGGGGGCCACTTCCCTGGCCCAGTCGAGTTCTGTTTTTCCAGCAGCCTCTTTGGAAAATGATGTAAAGACTCCTTAAACATATGAAACAGAAAAGGAATTTCTGGGGCTGGAGTGATAGCGCAGCGGGTAGGGCATTTGCCTTGCATGAAGCTGACCCATGTTTGATTCCCACCAGCATCCCATATGGTACCCCAATCATCGCTGGGAGTAATTTCTGAGTGTATGAGCCAAGAGTAACCCCTGTGCATCGCCGGGTGTGACCCAAAAAGAAAACAAAAGGAATTTCTGTATAGTAGAACAATACTGCTCCGAGGCATTTCTATGGAGGATTTGAAAACCCTAATCTGAAGAGGTATTTGCATCAGTTTATCGAGGCATTTTTCACAGTAATTGAAACACGAAACCAAGAATTTGTGGGGGATGGGAACTCAACAGGCCGAGTACACGTTTTGCGTGTGAGAGGCCTGGGTTTGGTTCCTGGCACCACATGGTCCCTCCAGCCTAGAGTTGCAGTGGTCCCGAAACACAGAGCTGAGAAGAGCGCCAGAGTCCCACTGGGTGTGACCCAAGCACCAAAACCAAAACAGAAACATACATGCAAACTTTGTCAGGGTCAGAGCTATAGTACAGTGGGTAGGGCGTTTGCCTTACATGTGACCTACCACGGTTTGATCCCCAGCATCCCATATGGTCCCCCGAGCACCGCCAGGAGTAATTTCTGTGTGCAGAGCCAGGAGTAACCTCTGAGCATTGCGGATGTGACCCAAAAAGCAAAAGCAAAACAAAACAAACAAAAAAACTTTGTAGCTGTGTTGTTTCTCCTTGATGGATGATTCAGACCAGGGCTTTGGGGACAAAACTGAGTGGGACTTGGGGTGACGATACTCAGCAGTGAAAGGAAGTGCTGCTTTCACTACCGTAGAGCACGAATATGTCAAGTCAGCACAGTGGGAGCGCGCAGCAGAGTTTTCAGAGCAGAGCCGGCTCAGTACGGATGGTGGCCTCGGTGCGGAGGGCTGGCTGCCGGGAGCGGGTGTGGGAAGAACTGGCTGAGGGGTCTTCGGGGCATGGATTAGTAGTACTAGAACGTTGTGGTGGGAACAGTGATGCTTACAAGCACCTGGAGATAGAGAGTGCTATTCCTGAAATTCTGTAGCACTGTTAATGAGTGAGAAAGAAAAGAAAGAAAAGAAATGTTTCCAGTGGTACATACGGACATTCACTGCAAAGGCAGTGGACAGAAATGTTTGTTTATTTTTGGCTTGGAGGCCTTACCTGGTGGTACTCAGGGCTCACTCCTGACTCTGTGTTCAGGGATCACTCGTGGCAGGCTCAAGGCACCATATGCAGCGCCAGGGATCAAACACAGGTCAGCCACGTGCAAGGCGGGGACCTTACCCACTGTACTCTCTCTCTAGCCCCTAGACGGAAGTATTTAAATTTGTTGTTGTTGTTTTTAAAAGGCAGTTTATGTCCTGCCAGGAAAATCTGAGGCAACGGTGTCATTTAAAGGGAACGGGCGGACAATCCGATCACCTTCTCTTGTGCCAGGATGAGACTCAGTGGTCGAGCACATACCTTGCATGCGGGAGGCTCTGGGTTCTGTCCCTGGCACCACAAGACAGAGCAACCCACTAGGATTACACAGGAACTTTCCCGCGACTGAAGTATGCAGATGGGTTCATTGTGGATGTTTCTGTCAGACCGTCATTGCATCACTGCCGAGCACTGTGTTCAGTTGCCAGCTTGTGCCCGTTGCTTCAGCATGTCAGAGCTTTGCGTCTTGGTGTGCTGAGGATCCTCTGTGCCGCCGACTGAGCTCGGTGGAATCTGCTTATATGACCAGACCCTCAGCAGCTCCCATTTTCTCCCTCATGTTACCTGGGTACTTTTTTGTTTGTTTTGGAGCCAGACCTGACGATGCTCCGGGTTGCTTCTGGCTCTGCACTCATGGGTCACGCCTGGCAGTGCTCCGAGGACCATAGGGGATGCTGGGAATCAAATCCGGGTCATTCACGTGCAAGGCTAGTGCCCTACCCATTGTACCATCGTCTGGCCCCTGCCTGAGTAATATTCTTGTAAGAGGCACGTTGCTGCTTAGTCACCCAGAAGTGAACATGAGAAAACCGTGACCTGAGAATCCACAGTACAGCAGGTCAGGCACTTGCCGGCTCGTGGCTGTGACAGCCGGGAGCCTGATTCTAATCCCCAGCTCCACGTGGGGTCCCCTAAGCACCCCCAGGGGTCACACCCCTGAGCACAGAGCCAGGAATAACCCCCAGCTCTCTGGGCCATTCACCATCCCTTTCCCCGTCCCTCTCCAAAATGCCCACGATCTTTGAGAATTACCTTAACTTTTTAGTATTTTAGCTCAGAAAAAAAAATGCCTGACTCTGAATAGTGGTTTACCAAAAATGATCTAGAGACATCAAACGGGGTTTGATGGGCTGGTACCACAGCATCGTGGGTAGGGCACTCACCTTGCATGCAGCTGACCTGGGTTTGATCCCCACCACCCCAGATGATCCCCTGAGCACCGCCAGGAGTGCTGTCTGAGCACCAAGCCAGGAGTAAGTCCTGAGCACCTCCGAGCGTGCCCCTCCAAGAACAGAGGGAGTTGATGCCAACAGCCCATAGAGGTGCTCTGGAGGAAAGTTAGCACGGACTCGGCAGCGGGGATGTGGAAGATACTGCAGGAACGAAACCCCCGCAGGTGGGACCCCTGAGAACTAGCACCGTAGCACTGTCCTCCCGTTGTTCATCGATTTTGCTCGAGCGGGCCCCGTAATGTCTCCATTGTGAGACTTGTTGTTACTGTGTTTGGCATATCGAATATGCCATGGGGAGCTTGCCAGGTTCTGCCGCGCGGGCGAGATACTCTCGGTAGCTTGCCGTGCTCTCTGAGAGGGGCAGAGAAATCGAACCTGGGTCGACCGCGTGCAAGACAAACGCCCTGTCTGCTGTGGAACCACTCAGGTGCCCTCAGCAGGGCCCCAAGCGGGTGAAGCTGGGGTGTGGGGGGGGGGGGCTTGTTGCTGCTGGACAGGAAGAAACTAGTTTATGCTTGAGATGAGCTTTCCGCAGCTCTCGTCACTGAGTTCTGAAGTTCGTTTTGTTTTGTTTGAAGATTTAATTTCCCCTCTCTTCTTTTCCCCCTTTGCCAGAAATCCCCTGCAAAGAAGCTGAGCCATGCGATTAGCAAATCCTTGGGGTGCGTGCCCTCCCGAGAACCCCCGCACCCCATCTTTCCTGAGCAGCCGGAGAAGCCACTTGACCTTGCCAACATCATGTAAGTACAGACCCCGGCCCCGGCCCACGCGTGGTTGTCCCCTCACACCAAGACCTGGCGCCTTCTGGGTGTTCCTTTGGGGGCAAGTGACACCCCCCCAAGCCTTCAGCTCTGTGAATCTCCCTGAGCTCATGAGCCTGAGGCCCAAGACCCATGAGCGTTGCTCCAGGGCCTGGCTCTGACCACTTGGGCATTCACTGCCCAGCATTTCTTTCTTTCTGGCACTCAGTGGCAGCCCCAGTGCCCAGGACAGCAGGAGGATCCGTTTAGTCACAGCTGTGAAGGCGGCGCCGTGCTCTGTGCATTGCGAGGAGGTCGGGGCACGTGAGGTTCTGCTCTATAAATAAGACGCGGGTTTATGTATTTTTAGTTCGTGTCAAATAAGTGAAAGCCGGGGCAGGGGAGGGGACAGATGGGTTAGAGAAATAAAGGAAGGAGGGAAAGTGAGGTGGCGAGGAAACGGTGAAAGTAGTCAAACCCTGGACTGAGTTTTGCGCTTTTTTTTTTTGCCTTTGTTTGTCTCGGTTCATGGATTTTGTTTCTGAGTCCCCAACAGTGCTCAGGAGCCAGTCTTGGCTCTGTGGTTGGAGTTTTGTTCCCGGCAGTGCAGACCTCCTTGGGGCGAGCATGTGGTGCCGGGAACCGAATCCAGGGGTCCCACATGCATAGGCAGTGCTCAGCCCAGGCCCTCTAAATGGATTTTTTCACCGTGGGGCATGGGGACATGTGGTGCCAGGGTTTGGACGCGGGGCCTCACCCCTGCTGGGCGCACTCACCGCCCCCAGCCCCGCAGTGGCGGAGCCTTAGATCATTCCTGCTCATCGGGTGCCGGAAGCTTCACTGTCGGCGTTGACGTGTGTGTTCTGATTGATCCCCGCCTCCTGGAAGGCCGTTTGACAAAACGAGTTCTCGGGGTTCTCAGTGTCTTTTATTTTTCCCCTGTGCGGTGATTTGTTGAAACAGAACATGCATCTGGATTAAAGATTCTGAGCACTCAGTGAGCACTCAGTGCCTCCTCCCCTGCTCCCTGGCGTTCCAAGCAGCTTCAGACTCACTGCAGGTGCCTCCGTAGCCCTGTGTGAGTGAGTGAGCGCTCCTGAGCTCTCTCTCTCTCTCTCTCTCTCTCTCTCTCTCTCTCTCTCTCTCTCTCTCCCTCCCTCCCTATCCCTCCCTCCCTCCCTCCCCTCTTTCTGGTCCACACGTGGCCATGCTCAGGGGTCACTCCCGGCTCTGCACTCAGGAATCCCTCCTGGCGATCCTCGGGGGACCAGATGGGATTCCGGGGATGGAACCCGAGTGCCCTGCAAGGCGAGCGCCCTCCCTGCTGTCCTATGGCTCGGGCCCCAGTGAGCAGTTTCTTGACTGATGTTGGGGTAGCTACGGGATCCTGTGTGGGGTGTGACAGCCCCCGCGCCTCCTTAACTTCTGGGAGGAACCGACTCAGTTGTTCACCATGACATCATTCCTCCCTAAGCCCGTCACCTTTGCGCCTGGAACCTGGTCATGGTGGCAGTTGGCGGGGGCGTTGGGAGTCAGACAGAGGCTGGATCCGTGTGAGACACGTGCCCCGGCCCCCTTGGCTCTCCTCCTCCGAGTGTGCCAACGTGAGCTTCTTTTGTCTGAGGCCCCTCCCTCCTCTCCCACCCTCGCTTCTGACATCTGTGTCATTCTTTCCTGTTTGATCCCAGTCCGAGCCGATGGCTCCGACCGTCACCAAGTCTCCTGAGCATCTAGTCACATCTGGACCTGCAGGCTGGCGGCGGCTTCGATAGCAAACAGTTCTCCGGACACAGCTGGGCAGTGTGTGAGGGTTCTGGTGGCCCGCCTGTGCCGTCACAGTGTCCACAGGTCTTGTGGCCATGCACCCACCGCCCTCATCCTTCCACGCCACTGAGTGCTCACAGGCTGGCCCAACTTCCTTGAACTCTGTTTTTGATTTGTTTGTTTCCTTATTGTTACTGGGTTTGTTGTTGTTGTTTCTGTGCTTTGGTCACAACGGCGTTGATCAGGACATTACTCCTGGTTCTGTGCTCAGGAATCACTTCTGACCAGGCTCAGGGACCCACGTGGGATGCCAGGAATCAAACCTAGGTCCACCATGTGTGAGCAAGCCCTACCCACTGTACTGTCCCACCCAAAGTCCCTCTTGGGCATTTTATGTTCTTGACTTCCCTCTGTCTCCTGTTACTGCAGGCTGGAGCAGTAGCACAGTGGGTAGGGCGTTTGCCTTGCAAGCGTCCAACATGGTCGACCCAAGTTCGATTCCTCTGCCCCTCTCGGAGAGTCCAGCAAACTACCGAGAGTATCTCACCCGCATGGCAGAGCCCGGCAAGCTACCTGTGATGTATTCGATATGCCAAAAAACAGTAAAACAAGTCTCACTATTTGTTGTGAGATGTTACTGGTGCCCGCTCGAGCAAATCGATGAACAACGGGAGGACAGTGCTACAGTGCTAGAATGCCTGTTACTGCATTTCACTCCATAATCTTCAAAGATTGTATGTCACTTCCTTCCTTCCTTCCTTCCTTCCTTCCTTCCTTCCTTCTCTGAGTTTTTTTTAAGCTGTCCCTTTGTCTTTTCTTTTTAAAGAACATCTGTTTGCCCCCGTGTTTCTCAGCCGTGTTTCTCAGCCTTCCCCCACCGTGGTCCTCTTCCTACCTGGTTTCCTTCCTGGGACTCCCCACCCTGCCCATTGGCCCACTAGTCTCATGCCCACGCCTCCTATTTCTGCAGTTTTTACCTGACGTTCGTGTAGAATATCCTGGGGGCCCAGAGGGGACCATGTAGTCCCCAGTTGGGAAATGCTGGGTTAGAGTCTAGGTGTCAGGGAGACAGGGCCACAATCTGCCCCCTGTGTGGGCCACACCGTGATCGCCCCCGGCAGTCTGCTGTCCACCCATCACCTACAGTTCATCTCTTCTCTGCAGTCCCTCTCCCTTGCTCCCCTCGTCCCTCCCGGTAACCACTGTTTTGTTCTGACAACACAGAGAGGTTTTTTTTTGTCCGTTTGTTCTAACACACGGCAATGAAATGCTGTGTCGTTCTTCACCTGACTGATTTCACTGCGCACACACGTCTTTTATTCATCTGGAATAGATTTTTGTACATGATGTGAAGCAGCTGATCTCATTCTCTGTCTCTTTGCATTTGAGTAAATAACTTACCTTGGGCGCATTTGTAGATATTCTGTCGTTTCCTGGTCCCCTGCAGTGCCACATCCCCGTCAGGCATCTGCACAGAGACTTGGACGGGCGGCCCATGGCCTGTCGGTTAGACAGTCTCTGCTCCAGTGCTGTGCTCCCTTAATTACTCAGAGGGACTGAGTCACCCTTTTCGGGGGGAAATCTGGCCTATTCTTTACCCTTTGCTCTTTCATATAAATTTTTTAAATCATCTTCGTGAGTCCCTCTTGAAATTGTGTTGGATCTTGATGGAAGACTCATTGATTCTAAAGTTCAAATTTGGGGAGAATTTATGTCTTTACACTACTGAGGCTTCCATGAATGAGCTGTGTTTCCATTTATTTAAGTTTTATGTTTTATGCCGTTCAGTAAAATTGCATGATTCTTTGCTTCAGAAAGATCGCACGCGTGTGTGTATGTACATTAATTTTTTGTATTATTATTGGTACTTTATTTGTGTGTTTGGGGGGCCATGCCTAGCTGTGCTCGGGGGTCACTCCCAGCTCTGTGTTTAGGGATCGCTCCTGGCAGTGATTATATGTGGTGCCAAGGATTGATTTGGGGTAGCAGCATGCAAGGCAAGTGCCTTAGCCCTTTTACTGTCTCTCTGACTCCCCCCAAATGGTGCTTTTTTTCTACAGGGTTTTTTTTTTAAGGTATGATTTCTATGAAATAAACAGCATGCACTTTAAGTGATGTATTTTTATCGGATGAGTCTTGGCAAGTATATACAGTTGTATAAATGGTGGCTTATTTTGAATCTTGGTAGTTGTTGGTGTATGAAAATGCAAATATTTTAGTATTTTAGTTCACTATACCATCTTGCTTGTTCATTATTTCTATAATTTGCACTCAGGTTCTTGGGATTTTATGTAAATAATTATATCATCTGCAAATAAAGGTAGTTTTTTTTCTTCCCTCTCAACTCCTTGTACTTTTAAATATTAATCACGTTTTTAATTTGGGTCTTACTATTCTGGGTAGGACCTCCAGTGGAGTATTGAAGCAGCTTAGTAGATATTTCTGTGTCACTTCTGGTCCCAAAGGGATTGCTTCAACTTCCAGCGTTCCCTCTCGACCTCCGAAAAGCAGAGGCGTTCACCTTGTATGGTGTTTGATGCCAGTTTTATAGAAATGGTTTATCAAGTAAAAAAGAGGTTCCTTTCCATTCCTGATTGAGAGGACTTTATTTTTGCCTTGAATTGTCAAAATTGTCTTTCTGCATTAAGACAATTGGTAGAATTTATCATGGTGCTGAATTACATTATTTTTTTATTTAAAAAAATGTTCCTGTATGGGGCCCACACCTGGTATCTCAGGGGCCGTGTGGTCCTGGGCATCGAAGCCAGAGCTTCACACATGGATGGCACATGCTCCACACTCACCTGACATTCCTGCAGCAAATACAAGTTGATCTTTTCAATACAAGTTCACCTTTCCAAAAGACTGGCTGCTCAATTTATTCATATTCTGATTCGTATTCTGATCTAGATTTGTACTGTGATTTTCCTTGATTTTCTTGTCGTTAAGACAAACTTTGCTAAGTTTTCCCATCCTTTTTTTGTTTTTCTTTGTAGACACAGCCAGCTCTGTGTTGAACCCAGGCTTCCCGAATGCAAAGCATGTACGCTAGGCCTGGCCCTTAAGTTTGTAATCACTCAACATTGAAGAGCATTCTCTTTTCTTTATATATATATATATATATATATTTTTGCTTTTTGGGTTATACCCAGCGATGCACAGGAGTTACTCCTGGCTCATGTACTCAGAAATTACTCCTGGCAGTGCTCGGGGGACCATATGGGATGCTGGGGATCGAACCCGGGTCGGATGCGTGCAAGGCAAATGCCCTACCTGCAGTGCTGTCGCTCCAGCCCCCCTTTATATATTTTTAAGAGCTTGATTAATATTAGAATTATTTGCTATTTAAGTTTTTGGTAAAATTTGCTGATGAATCTATCTCTAAAGTCTTTCTGGGGAGATTTTTTTTCTTGCACACGCGTGTGTGTGTGTGTGTGTGTGTGTGTGTGTGTGAGAATGGGAAGATCAATCTTCTATTTTATTGTTTAAAAGAAAGGTATACTGGGATCCGTGGTAGTGGGAAATGGGCACTGGTGGAGGGATGGGTATTTGATCATTGTATAATTGATTCCCAAGCACAAAATTTGTAAGTCTACAACTGTACCTCATGGTGTCTCACTAATAAAAAGTAAAAAAAAAAAAAGAAAGGTATAACTGCTTTCATTTTTTTTTCTTTTTGAATCATCCTGGGACATTTTATAAATTCATTCCACAGACACTTTCAAAGTGTTGGGCCCAGAGTGTCTGATACTTTGGTGGGCTCATTTCCCCTTTTCACTCCTATTTTATGTTTATGGCTTTTGAGACTCTTTGAAAAATTTTGCCAGAGGTCCATCACTCTTGGACTTAAAGAAAACCTACTTTGGGTTGTGATTATTCTTTTATTGTATGCATGATATTTTAAAGTTTCCTTTCATTCCACCCTCATATTTATGGTTTATTTTGTTACCCTTTCTTACTATACTCTTTATAAATCAGGATATTTTTTCCCCTAATGCAAACATTTAAGGCTTTCCATTTCTGCTATTTCTACCTGAGTTGTGCCCAGGCTTTGTTGTTGTTTAGTACCATCTCAAACTGGCTTAGGGTTCAGTGGAAGAGCTTGTGTTCCACATATGTGAGGCACTAGGTTTATTTCTTGGCCATACACACACACACATTTTTTTCCTTAGCTCCATTCTGATATATTTAAGAGGTATACATTCTCAGTTTCCAAACACATGAAGGTTCCTAGTTGTCTCGAAAGTTATTACTTTCTGGGGCTGGAGCGATAGTACAATGGGTAGGGCATTTGCCTTGCACACGACCGACCCGAGTTCGATCCCCAGCATCCCATATGGTCCCCTGAAGCACTGCCAGGAGTAATTCCTGAGTACAAAGCCAGGAGTAACCCCTGTGCATTGCCAGGTGTGACCCAAAAAGCAAGAAAAGAAAGTTATTATTTTCTAATTTAATTTCATTCTAATCTAAAAAATGAAATTAAATTGGATCATTTGTGTTGTTCAGTTCTTTCAACATAGTTGAGATATGATAATGATTTGGTATTTGATCAAGTTTTTGTCAGCTAAGCTTGAGAACAGGCTTCTCCTTGGGTGGAGAATTCAAGTGAAAGAGGTCTCAGTGAGCACGCACGGACTGCTCTAATGAAGATATAGATCTCGGGGTCATGTCTTCTGATCCTTGAATTACTAATTACAATGAGGTATTCCAATAAGAAGCTAATTTCTGTTTTGTTTTGGGGGGCGTGCCCCCAAACGGTGAGGGTTGAGTTAGCCCCTAACTTGGCTTTTACCACCTCTGTTTGTTGGATTTCATTTGTTTCTCTGGGGGCCACACGTGGCAGTGGGAAGGGAGTGGCAGGCCAGAAGTGGCAAAGATGTGTCCTTGCGTAGTGGCTTTGCTTCCTAAGTGACGTGTCTCTTCCCTCACGGCTCCACCCAAGCTGAGGTGTAGAGTCACCTGGGAGCCGGGGCAGGAGAGGAAATTCAGATGATGGTAGATCTGGCCACGTGTGCCACTGTCTTCAGCTCTGCCACAAAAGATCTAGAACTCATGCTCATTATTTAAGTATCTGCTAATCTAAATCGTCGTTAAGCCACGAAAGCAGCCGGCCAGCCACTCAGCAGAAGGCCTGTTGGCGTCCCTGTTTGATTGATTCCAATGAAACTTTGAGCAATAACTTGTGTTTCGATGTGCTCAGTTATTTTTAGTGTCCTTTCAATGTTGAGTTTCTTTTTCTTACATAGTTTTTTCCCCTACGTTTACCACATACCACATACCAGTTCCCAAATTTGACTGATACCAGAGTCACTCAGTTTTAACAAGTATAGATTATTAGGTTATTTCCATCTGGGGACAGCTGAATCAGTATTCTGGGGATGACTGGAACCTGCCTTTTGAAAAAGTTCCCTTTCAGATCATTTCAGAACTGCTTGAGAAGATAATAGATTTTGTTTTATTCGGGAAACTGATTTTATTTTTATTATGAGATATACGGTCATAAAGCTGTTTACGACCGAGTTTCAGTCATCCAGTGTTCCAGATATGTGTCCCTTCACCAGTGTACGTTTCCGCCCGTTTCCCTCCCACTGCCCACCTCCCAGCCTGCCTCTATGGCAGGCTCTTTTCTTCTCTCTCTCATAAGCGATTTTGGCTATAAACAACAAGCTAAGAATTCAGTGTTAAACATCCAAAATGCAAAGAGTTCAACTAAATGCATGTTTATGAATAATTTTTAATTTTTTAAAACTTTTTTAACTGAGATTTTTACTGTTTTACTGAGATTTTAACTGTTTTAATTGTTGCTTGTTTGTTTTAAATTTTAAACTGAGATCTTTTGTTTTGTTTGGAGGCCATACCCAGCAGTGCTCATGGCTTCCTCCCGGCTCTGGGTTCAGGAACTACTCCTATCGGTGCCAGGAATCAACTTGGGCCAGCCGCAGGCGAGACAAACACCTCAGCCACTGTGCTATCACTTTAGCCCCCTTAATGAGATTTTTACTGTTTTTGGTTTGGGTTCCACACCCAGCTATACTCAGGACTTACCTTTGGCTCTTTGCTTAGGGATCACTCCTGGCAGGCTCAAAGGGCCATACGGGTACCAGGGATTGAACCTAGGTCAGTTGCTTGCTGCAAGGCAAATGCCCTCCCTGCTGTCCTGTCACTCTGGCCCCTTACTGAGATTCTTAATTATCCAGTCATCCAGCAGGTACTGAGAACCTCCAGATACTATGTAAGGTGCAAAGAAGATTAACACAGTATTGACTTTCAGGCAAACAGTGAGAGTGAAGACTGAGTTTTGTAAGGTATAGCCCCATCATCAGCTGTCTTCTTAGGAAAGGGCTACAGGGTTAGCTAAAAATGAAAAAATTGTGAGAAGTGAGCTGCCGTTGGGACTAATGATGGCTCTTTTGCTTGTAGAGATGGTGGTAACTCCTACCTACATCTGAATGCTTGAAGTCAGCAAAATATTCTACTTAGGATCACAGTTATTTTAATCACTGTTTTGTCTGTTTAGAAAGGCCCCTTTTAAGGGAAAGAATAGACTCTTTTCTTGCACACTACAAGCCTTAACACATTTTATATATTTTTGTTTAATCTGAGTTCTCTTTTCCTTGTTAAATTGAGCAATCTTTTGGCGAGCGCCAGCACAACTAGCCACCGCCCCTCCCAACAGGTCTGTACCTGCTTCTGCGTGCCCCCTCCCCACCCAGACCCATGCCCCTCAACACCAGCCACCGGGACCCCGTTTTGGGGGGCACCTGCTTTCACTTCCACCACCAGTGCCAGCCCAACTAGCCACCACCCCTCCCAACAGGTCTGTGGCCCAGCATCCGGACTGGCTGGGGGTGTGGCCTCTGCTGTGGGGGGGTGGCCTCCTCAAAAGTGGGCGTGTCCTTCTGTGAGGCTGGCCGAGGCTAACCTGGCCACACTTATATTTCCCACTCCTAGCACTCTCCACTCACATCCCAGCTTTCATCACCTAATTCTGTGGAAAACACCCTGGTCGCCTCAAACACAATAGGACAATAAACCACTGGTCTACTCCCATTCCAACAAAAGACCAGTGTATGCAAGAAGCTGTACAAGCTCAATATAAAAGAGCAATGCTTCCTCCAACTAGATGCCTATCAAAAAGCACAGAATAATGTCTGAGAGTAAGGACATATTCTAGAAGGGGAGAAGGGTGACCACCATCGACCTACCTTATTCAGAATTCTTTTCTGCAATAAGGCGAATCAGAGAACTAGGGGATGACTCCAAGAGGAACAACATTAGAATCATTGGAGTACCAGAAGGACAGGGAGGCAAC
>JAOXYA010485551.1:0-15853 GCA_028565675.1 Sorex palustris | reverse complement strand
AAATCTCAGGGCGAGGAGGAAGGAGACATTACTGGGGCCTGCTCGAGGCAATCGACGAACAACAGGATGGTCGTGATCGTGATCATATATGTAGATGTATGTGCCTATATATGTATATATGTGTATATAAAGTCTTATGCATGAGTCTATAAGAATTAAAACGATTACTAGCCTCTCTGTTTTTGCGAGGGCCATACCCAACAGTGCTCGGGACTTCCTCCAGGTTCTACACTCAGGAATTACGCCCGCCTGGTGGTGCCCAGAGGCCTTATTGGACGCAGAGGATTGGCCCGTTGTACTCTCCTCCCTGTTACTAGCATCTCTTACTGAGATTTAAAACAGATTCTTTGGCAGGGGGCACCTGAAAGTGCGGCTGAATGCCAGGCAAGTACCATACTTTTGGGGGGAACCACACCCAGTGGTAATCAGAGTTTTTTCCTAGTTCTGTGCTCAGTGAACACTCCTGGTGGTGCTTGGGGGCCATCTGGGGTACCAGGGACTGAACAGGGGTCAGCTATGTGTAAAGCCGGCCCTTCACCTCTAAGACTCTCTGGTCAGTGAACCTGAACAATTCGTATGGAGGACCCACTCAGCAGTGCTCAGCAACCACCCTTTGATGCAGTACCAGGGACTCAAGCCTGGGCCCTTTCGCCCTATCTCTCCAGCCCCATTACTTCTGTTCCTGGATCTTCTAACAAAACTTTAGGAAACATCCCCACGGACGAGGTGAACTGAGTGGGGCTTCCGGTGCCTTCCACACTTCCCCCGCCTGGGAGAGCCCTGCTCCTGCCCCCAGCCTACTGTTGGTATCGGGGGTCCCACACAGGTCACGACACAGTCCTCGCCCACCTTTCCCCTCCAGCTGTTAGCTAGCTTGTCACTGTGGTGCCGCCCGCCTTCTGTTTGAATTCTACTTACTCTTCAGCAGGCCTGACTGGTGGCAGGGGGACTGTTACCCTGGCCGACTTCCTCCCCGAGGCACCGAGTTTCCCCCTTGCAGGCAGCAGTGTTCAGGTTGCATTTTGGCCTGGCCTGAGGAGATGGGTGAGGAACTGTGTGGGGAGGGGAGGGGAGAGTCCTAGAAGACCCAGAAAGCATTTTTTTCTTTTTAACATTTACACACACACACACACACACACACACACACACACACACACACACACACACACATTCCTGACTGGGAATACCTGTAAAGGTGACAAGAGGCTGCCCTAAAAGCTTCCATCCCTCTTGGAGAGCCTGGCAAGCTACCTGTGGAGTACTCAATATGCCAAAATCTGTGACAATGATGGTCCTCATTCCCCTGACCCTGAAAGAGTCCCCAATATGCCATCGGGCTACAGTAGCATGTGACAGGGATGAATGGAGACGTTACTGGCACCCGCTCGAGCAAACCGATGAACAACAGGGTGGTAGTGAACATTAATAGTCACGGTCACAGTCCTCCCTGTGACGTATTCAATATGCGAAACACAGTAACAACAAGTCTCATGATGGAGACGTTACTGGGCCCGCTCGAACATTAATAAATGCATTGAAAATAAAACCTCAAAATTTGAGGACAACCAGTATTATTCAGCTGTGACCTTGTGATGGGTATACGGCAGAGCCGGGGTAAGCCCCGAGTACCGTGGGTGTGACCCATAATCCCTCAAAAAATTAAAAAATAGAAGTTTACTTGGTCCCGTTTTTCACAGCATCAGTTTGAATGCCCTCCTGTGTGGGCAGGGAGTAGCTCAACTGGCTGGGCATTGGTTTTCCATGCAGGAGACCCAAGTTCGATCCCCAGCATCACACGATCCCTTGAGCATTGCCAGAAGTGACCCCCGAGCACAGCCAGGAGTAGACCTTGAGCACCGAGTGTGGCCCCCAAGTTAAAAAAACAAATGAGGGGCTGGAGCGATAGCACAGCGGGTAGGGCGTTTGCCTTGCGTGTGGCCGACCCAGGTTCGATTCCCAGCATCCCATATGGTCCCCCAAGCACCGCCAGGGGTAATTCCTGAGTATAGAGCCAGGAGTAACCCCTGTGCATCGCCGGGTGTGACCCCCCCCAAAAAACCCAAAAAACCCAAAAACAAATGAACTTCTTCCTATTGAGCTGGGGGCAGGCCAGGCAGGCCCCATCCCCCTTTGGAGTTCCCCTTTCGTTCCTATTATTCCCTACTGAGCACTGAGCCCAGCTGGATGAGGTCTAAGTGTATGAGCCGCCGTTCTGAATATAAATGCACAGGCCAGAGAAACAGTGCCGTGGGCAAGGTGCTCCCCTTGGAGTGGCCTAACTGGGTCCAATCCCCGGCACCCCTGATGGTTCCTCGTGGCCCCGCCAGAAGTGATCCCTGGACACAGTGAGTCCTGAGCTCCGCCAGGTGAGGGCCATAAGCCCAAAAACACAAAACAAAACAAAAACCAAACACAGGGCCGGTGGTGGTTGAAGGGGAGATGAGATGTTTCCCTCATTTGCTTCATCTGGCAAACTCCCACTCACGATTCATGACCTGCGGCCAACGCCCCCTTCCCATGGACCTCCCCCTACCTCCCCAACCCCCCCCCCCGCAGGGTAAAGCTTGCCTTGTCTTTTCCGCTGCTCTGTGACACCCCCTCTGGCAGGCAGAGAGCCTCTGCACTCCCTAGGACACAGTTCCCTTCTGAACTAGTAAATAAACAGTCACTCCTGTTCCTGTTCTTAAAATTCTGATGTCATTTATTGGCACAAAACTGCGTCAGCTACAGCACGGGGTCTCAACGCGGCTGGATGCTGACGACTCTGCTTTTCCACCTGGGCCCAGACGCCCCCTCGTGTTCAGCACCTCCACGACGGCATTTCCGTTTTTCTAAGTGCGAAACCCCCCAGAACCATCACGGGGCGGCCAGTGGGGGCCCTCCGGGGGCCGGGAGGGCACTCCCCACCTCGCGCTCGGGGCCTGGAGTCTTGGGAGCTGCGGCTCCGCTGTCGGACGCTTCGCCCGGCCCGGCCCGGCCCGTCATGCAGAGGCGGCGGCTGCTGTCCGTGGAGCAGTGAGGTAATGGGTGGGCGAAAGGTGGAACTGCGTCTCCCACACGCTTTGCTCTGAGTCCTGCCACGCGTCGTCCGGCCTGAGGCTTCCGGGCTGCGCTGTGCTTGCCGGGCCCCGGGAGTAGGAGCAGCACGCCGGGGCGACCCCGTGGGAGGGAAATGAAAACCCGTATTCTCAAGTTATGGACCGGCTGTTCCCCACATCGGCGGCTTGACTGCTGCAGTTCACTGCTCTGGGAACCGAATCAAGCCTTTTTGTGTTTCTGTAACAATATATTCTTCAACAGCAGCTAGAAAGTTGATTCCCACCAACTTCCAATATACAGTAGTTCTGTTCATTTACATCTCGGAGGGTCCAGGAAGTCGCACTTCCTATCTCTGGTTTCAGTTCATAGGAAGCAGAGACGTAAGTTCGGAATCTTCAGGGGAAGGCTGCGGGCACCCTCGGGCCTCCGGTTACCAGAAAGGACACCTAAGGGGACAGGAAAGGACATGTGGGTGCCGTGGGCCTCCTCGGAGCTCTCCGGGAGCGAGGGGAGAGAAGGGCAGGGCCTCTGGCCTCCCGCCTCGCCTCAGTTCAGGTTCCCGTTGTGGATCCTGAATCTGCCTTTTCGCTCCTGCGCCTTTGATTGAAGGCACAGGCCCCCGCCCCAATATGGGATCCCTTCTACTGGTCAGTGTCTGTCCCCCCAGATAATAAACATGCATTTTCCAATTCTCTCCTTTATCTTATTTTTCAGTTTTTTGTATTTTGGGTCCCACCTGGCGATGCTTAGGAGTTACTCTTGGCGGTGCTTGGGGAACCATATGGGATGCCAGGGATCGAACCCGGGTGGGTCTTGTGCAAGACAAATGTTCTACCTGCTGTATGTCGCTCCCACCCAATTTTCTCCTTTTTAGCGTAATGAACACACATGGTGAATACAAGCTCGCTGAAAACAGTATTCTCGCGTATGTCAGCTCCCCGAGCCCTCCGCTGGCTGAGTGGGAGGCCTAGTATGGAGTCCAGCTGTTCATTTATTTTTTAAAAGAAGATATGATTTTTTTTTTGCTTTGATTTTTGGGTCACACCCGGCGATGCTGAGAATCGGACCCAGGTCAGCCGCATGCAAAGCAAACGCCCTACCGCTGTGCTATCGCTCCAGCCCCCCAGTTGTTCATTTAACAAAGGCACTTTGAGTTTGTTTTGACGGGCCACACCCCTGCTGTGCTCCTGCAGCCCCACCGAGGCCCCCAGACTCACCATCCAATGTAGCACTGGCACAGGTTTTCGTGGGATGTCGCTTGCTTGATGAGCAGCTCAACTTGTGTTGGGACGTCTAAAGTCTCGTCATGAGAGAAGTCCCGGCCTAAGGGCAGAAACAGAAACATTGATGGCTGGGGCGCCACCTTTGCTCTGCGACACAACTTCTTTCTCCTCAGGCTGAGTTCCAAGGCTGTCTTAGCTGGACTTTAATTTTTATTTTTGAAGACGGGGTCAGGCACACCCTGAGCTGATAGGGGCCTGCCCTGGCTCCATTTTGGTTGTGTCTGGGCCACACCCGGTGGTGCTAAGGACTCACCCTGGCAGGCTGAGGACTATACAGGTCCTGGGGATCAAACCCAGGTTGGCTGCGTGCAAGGCCAGCGCCCTCCCCACTGTGCTCCAGCTCAGGTCCCTGTCAGGGGTCACTTCTGGGGGGGCTCAGGATACCACATGCAGTGCCGGGCACTGAACTGGGCCAGCTATGTGCGAGGTGGGGCCTGTTTCTCTGGGTCTGCTCCTGACATGTGGGCATCTGCCCGTGGAGGGAGAATCAGATCCTGGTGCTCCCAAGTGTTAGGAGTCATCTCTTTGGCCTAGGGCTACTTTTTTTTGGGGGGGGTGGTAGTGGAGGGAGATTTGGGGTGACGTCTAGCGGTGCTGGGGACATACTCCTGGCACTTTGATTAGCTGTGGTTGGTTCTGGGGCCGCAGGGGTGACACTGGCTCTGTGCTCAGGGATGTTCCCGGCAGGTTGGGACGCCACACGAGGTGCCAGGGATTAAACCCGGCGGGCCACGTGCCAGCGAGCACCCCACCCGCTACGCGCTCTCACGGTTCAAACTACCCTCCCGCGGGACTCAAGTCAGCTCGTGGCAGGGCTTGGCTGGATGATGGGTTTCTCCAGCTGCAGGAGTCAGAGGCGGCGCCAGGTTTACGGGGCTCCCCCCTATGGAGGACGAGGAAGCCATGGGACTGCCGTTTTTGGGCACCGACGTGGCTCATCACCAAAGCAGCGCTGAATCCTCCCCGCCACGCCCGAACCTCTCCTCTCCTTTCCCTCACCAGCGCCCTCATTTCCTTTCCAAGTGAATTCATTAAGGACCACTTTAACCTTCTATTGGGGTGGGGGGCTGGGTACCACGGGAGGTTTAGCCCGTACCTGGCAGTGCTGGGATCGAACGTGCTTTGGCCTGAGGCTCAGCTTAATGCTCAAAGGTCCCCAAGGCTTGCACCCGTATCAACAGTTCTTGTGAGTCCACCTCTGCCCACACTGCCCTTCAAGTGCCCGGTGTGGAAGGGGCAGCCAGTGCCATGGGCTCTGACCCACCTGCCACACGGGCAAGCAGGTGCAGGGACAGCAAACCTGGGCACCCACTGCCTCTCTCTGCCACCTACGGTGGCAGCAATCTCCTCGCATCCTGCTGACACTGGGCACCAAGGCCAGGCCCTGCAGCTGGTCACCGCCTTTGGTGCTGCCTTCCTGGGCAGGTCACATGGGGCTGCTGGATTGCAGTCCAGCCTCTGTCGGGGTCAGAGCTTAGGGAAACCACCAAGGGACTTCAATTTCCCTCTACCTGCGTTGCAATGAGAAGTACCTCTCTCCGTCCTGATAGTGACCTTGAGATTCTAAGCCCGAGGAAGACAAGAGACCCTGGTTTTTATTCCCCCAACACGTTTTCATGAGCGCCTAGCATTTATAAGCGCACAATAAATACACAGACTCTGAAAGCAAGCTCGAGTGCCAGGCCTTAGCTAATGCTCTTGCCATTTGCAGGTGAAGAGACAGTGCCCAGGGCTCGCCTGGGTGTGATGGGGTCGTTAGCTCCCCCGCTCCGTCTCACACCCCCTGGGTAATGGAGAAAGTATGCATTCTCCATTCCATGCAGTCACCGGACAGAGAGGGCAGAGTCTGGTCGGATATGCTCTAATATTAAGTCAAGATGATAAACGGTTTTCCAGAAGTTGGCTGACTTTGAGTTCAACAGAACTTTAAATTAAATGAGTAACTCTGACGTTATGATTGGTTAGAGATGATCATAAACAGAATCCGTCCTTCACTTACGCCCCCCGACCCAGCCAGTCATTGGGCAGAGACCGAGTTAGGTGTCATCGGTGCTGGTACCCGCTCACGTGCACACACTCACCTGTGAGCTTGTCGCGGACCCGGTTAATAATCTGAATAGCTTTCTTATTCAGGGCCTCGGGCTTCACCAAACCGTCTCCAACTGAAATACACCAACGACAAAAAATAATAGTAGGAATCACCCCCACGCTTCCCTGGGCACCCCTCTTTTCCCCAAATAATTACTCTGGAAAATGTGGAGCAACACTTTCTCTGTGTCTCTATCCCCGAAAAATACTGTGAAGTCCACAAACCCTGTTTTTTATTGGGGGGGGGGTCACACTCGGGGTTGCTCCTGGCTCTGCATTCAGGAATTACTCCTGGGATGCCGGGGATTGAATCTGGGTCGGCCGCGTGCAAGGCCGACGTCCTATCCGCTGTGATATCGCTCCAGCCCCCACAAACCCTGTTCTGCCCAAAGGCAGTCTGCTGCTTCCTCCGAGCCTCTCCTGGAACGCACAGCCACTGTTTTCGTACTGAGCCCAACACTGGCGCAGTTCTGAGAGGCTGGACTTACTGAAAGAATGAATAGATTCTGGCACTGTGGTCCCTGTTTTCTTATGGGCAGGTTCCCCAAGTTCCACACCATCCAAAATTTCTAGGAGAGAAAAAAAAATTAATTAGTCAAGACCCAAATTCTAAGAAGCCATTGTTCTGAGATGGCTCCCACCCTTCACAGGCTCTACTCCTTAATACCGGTTGGCGCTGGGGGAGGAAATAGGAGTGATTATGTTACTCTTTAGGTAATTTATGGTCATTTTTTGGGGGGTGGGTTGGGGTGGGGGGAAGTCACACCTGGCAATGCTCAGGGCTAGCTCCTGGCTCTGCACTCAGGAATCACTCCTGGTAGGCTCAGGGGACCATAAGGGATGCCAGGGATCGGAACCAGGTCAGCTGTGTGAAAGGCAAGTGTCTTACCCACTGTACTATATTATATATATGTAATATGTATGTAATATTATAATATACGCTATTATATATCTCTCCAGCCCCTATGTAAATTATGCTTTAAAATCTGAAAATTCATTTAAAAAAGTGAGCCATTATTATTAAAGAAGAATATGGCAGACATCAGAATGAAAATGCAAGTTTTCCGGTTTTGGGGGAGGGTTGGGGACACCCCTGGCAGTGCTCAGGGGTCACTCCTGTCAGTCCACTGGGACCATATGAAGGCCTGGGGATCCAATCGGGTTGGGTTCATTCCAGACAAGTGCCTCAGGTCCAATATTATCTCTCTGGACTCAGGAAACACGAAAACTTCAAGTGAATGGCAGTAATACAACATTTGGACCCAGCAAAAGTCAAGGTCCTGGTGATCTAACCTATTTGGTAAAATAAAATTTGACAGTGATGTAGAAAACTAATTTTGCAATGGGGTCACTTGCAAATATTTCTTTGAAGAGCTTGTGCATCCAATTTAGAAGAAAAAGCCATTAGTCTTTAGGGCTGTCTTCCACTAATAATGGCTTTAGGAGAGAAGAATCTAGAATCAGAAGTATGAAGTTATTTCCACATTTCCCTTGTACACTACAGGAATTCAGTATGAAGTCAGGGATAATAATACTTTGATTAATAATCTCCTGGAGGCTAACTGCTATTATTTATTTATTTTTATGGTGCTGAGGCTCAAACCAGAGACCCACTGATATGAAGCGGGGACTCTGCCTCTGAACACCCTCTCTGGCCTTAAAAGTTAACTTTTTGTTTTTGAGTCACACCGGTGGTTTTCTGGGCTTATTCCTGGCTCAACACTGAGGTGTTACTCCTGGCGGGCTCAGGGGAATATACGAGGTGCTGGGGATGTAACTGAGGCCAGCCACGTGCAAGGGAACCACCTTATCTGCTGGACTTGCTCTGATCCTCTGAAAGTTAACTTCCAAGTCACAGAAAGCAAGCAGTCTCAGCACCATCTGATGCGCCAGGACTGGCCACCCGAATGCCCTCTGCATGTCCCTGGCGGCCCGAAGGAGTCACCGGATGTCATGTCAGTGAGGTGAAACCTGAGCGTTAAGCCCGTGAGTCTCCCGATGACTGAGACCAGGATCTGCCCAGGGGACCCCGACACGCACCAAGGCCCACCCAGACATCTGCGAACCCCGTCACAATGCGCGGTGCAGAATCAAGGCATGTCCATGGTGACACTGACCCAGAGTCCCTCTGCCCCCCAGACGCTGGCTCCTTCCGCCCCCGTCCTGTCGGCTCCTCCCAGACTCAGGCCTCTCCTCCAGGCCAGAGCACAGCTCCTCCTCCTCTCAGGTCTTTCCCAGCAAGCAGAGTGCACTGTTCTCTTACTGTACCGAGGATTCCGGTGGATTCTAGAATGAGGTTCTATGCAGCTTCAGGGCACTCTCTGTAGCGCACATTTTTCTTTTTTGGACCCTGGAACATCTGGCTGAACTAAGCAACTTGTTCCTTGTTACACATGTCCTTAACTATTTGTAGAAAATATTTACTTTTTGGAGGGATGTGGTGGGGGAAGGCGGGGGCCATACCCGGAGGTGCTCAGGTACCACTCCTGGCTCTGTGCGCAGAGCGACCCCTGGCCATGCTCAAGGGAGCGTATGTGATGCTGGGATGGGGCTGGAGCTGGCCGTGGGTGAGGCAAGCACCCTTCCACCTCTCCGCGCCAGGTGGATCTACTTTATTAGGCGCCCACAATATTTCTGGAAGTTGCGTAGGCTGCTATTAGATGTTTGGTGGCACAAAGGGCCAGGGAAACGTCGAGCGAAGGCAATCGCTTCCCACAGGGCTCTGGGAGGCGAGGCCAGCTCTGCCTCCAGGACTCCATCTCCTGTCACCTGCTCTAAAGAGCCTCGGGGTGGTGTTGCAGGCGCTAGGTTCTGCCGCTACCTCTCCCCCACCAAGAAACAGTGTTTTGGAAGCGAGGTAACACCACTTGTCCAGACCTCGACCCACTCTTAGGGTGCGATATCTAGGCATGCTCTAAAAGCTGTATATCACAGTAATGAAGGCCAGGAAGACTGGTCCTTTGCAGAAGGCCTGCCATGATGTGTGGAGGACGGTGAGGCCGAGAAGGGCCGCTACAATGATGACAGTGGAGGCGACCACCCTGGGTGAGAACCGGGTGCTGGAAGGAGGGAGAATGACGTGCAGACACCCTGCCAGCAACAGCACTGCAAAACACAGTGCCTGAAAGGGGAAAGGGGGAGTCTGCTGAGGCAGCTGGGGCGGGAGGGGACTGGAGACACGAGTGGAAGATGGGCATTTGAGCAGGGCAGGGCTGAAACTCAGTCACGAATGGTGTTTAGCTCTGTATCTCACGGTGATTCAGTAAACTAAAAAGAAAATGTGTTTATGGCTATTAGCACAGCAGGTAGGGCGTTTGCCTTGCATGCGGCTATTTTTAGAATAGATAATATTTCAGTTGGATAAAATTTTCTTAGTTTTAGGTACCTAATTTATTCTCAGAGGCACAGATTAAAAACTCCCATGTATTAGGTGCTTGGTATCTAGTGAATATTTCTAGAAACTTTTTTTTTTTGGCTTTTTAGGTCACACCCGGCAATGCACAGGGGTTACTCCTAGCTTCTGCACTCAGGAATTACCCCGGTAGTGCTCAGGGGACCATAAGGGACGCTGGGAATCGAACCAGGGTTGGTCGCATGCAAGGCAAATGTCCTACCTGCTGTGCTATTGTTCCAGCCCCATCTAGAAACATCTTAAAAGTTAAGTAAGGCCTAAAGGTGATGTTTCAGTAGTGAGGGCGGCCCTGTGAATCCAAGGGCCAAGACTCAGTCGCTGGCGCGGGCAGGAAGCTCCTCGCTGCCTCTTCCCGCTCATTTCCACTCCTGCTGAAGCATGCCCCTAGTGTGGGATCGAGCCTGGTGTGACAAGTCCTCATGGACGGGGACACACCTCCCGGGGTCCCGGGCAAGCACCCACCTACTGACTGGCCGGCAGAGTAGGAGTCTGTCCTCGTTCGGGAACGCTTGTTGCCTTTGGTGTTTGCTAGGAAGAGAAACCAAGGGGATTAAAAGGTGCTTTCAACTTGGCCTTGAAAGAACCCTGCCTGATGAAATGTTTTCTTACAAAGATCAAAGTGTATTTCCACACGTGCAAGCCCAGGACAGAGCCAAAGTCACCTAGGAGGAAGTGGGGGCTGTCAGCGGGGTACCCAGCCCCGAGCACCCTCTGTCCTTGAATCTGACGCTGACCGTCAAAGCAGGCAACACAGGCGAGAGTGGGTTAGTCAGAATGAGGCCTTGTGGCAGCTAAGGCCTGCAGGGAGGAGGAGCGAAGGGAGGACGGAGACAGAGCTGAGCCGACAGCCTGACGCCCTGTCTAGAGCCGAAGACACGGCCACCAGGGCGCATGCTTTATTCTGAAGGGCAATCCAACCAATACATAAACTGATGACTGCAATTTTCACGGCAATAAAAATACTGGAAGCTAGCTGTTAGGAGAGATGAAGTCATAAAATTGGCTTATAAGTAGATGGTCACGGAGAGTATCATGCTAAGCGACATGAGTCAGGGAGAGGGACAGACACAGAATGACTGCACTCATTTGTGAAATATAAAATAACACGGTATGAGACTGATACCCAAGGACAGTAGACATAAAGGCCTGGAATACTGCCCCAAAGTTGGAAGCCTGTCTCGTGAGCGGGGGGAGGAGGCAGCTGGGATAGAGAAGGGATCACTAAGTCAATGATGGCTGGAGGGATCGCTCGGGATGGGACTCGTGTGCTGAAAATAGATAAAGGACCAAACGTGATGGCCTCTCGGTATCTGTACTGCAAACCATAATGCCCAAAGTAGAGAGAGAGTATGGGAGAGTATGAGAGTATGGAAATTGTCTGAAATGGAGGCAGGGGGAGGGGTGGAAAGGGGGGAATAATACTGGGGACATTGGTGGAGGGGAATGTGCACTCGTGGAGGGATGGGTGTTTGATCATCGTATGACTGAAACTCAAACATGAAAGCTTGTAACTACCTAAAAACAAGCAACAACAAAAAAAACCCTAGAAGTTCCGGCCATCAGAGCCACCTGGAGGCGCGCAGTGCAAGGACGCAGGATTCTGCCTCAGGCCCCAGTCACGAGGGGGGCGGGGAAGTGAGTGCTGGGGACTTCTGAGCCGACGGGTCCCCTGGCTGGTACTCACTGTCCATCAGCCGCCAGTTGAGCAGGGGGTCATAGACGAAGGCCTCCAGCACGGCCATGACGCTGTCCTTGTGCTCCCGGAGCACCTCCATCACCGTGTGGCAGGTAATTCTGTAGTTGCCATCCAGGCCGGTGACCTGCAGAAGGGCCCGGGCCGGGCCCGGGAGAGAGGCTGAGAGGGCCGGTCCCCTCCCCGGCCAAGCCCAGGGAGGCTGTTACTGACTCGGCTGCAGGGGTCTCGAGGAGGAGGGACGAGCCTGTCCCACAAGAAGGACCCGTCAGGAATCTGCGAAGTCTGTCCAGACACCGAGAAACACTGACGCGACGTGACAGAAGAGACCCGAAAACTACTGCGGTAACAGGAGCACTCCAGGGGATCGGCACGTGGAACCCGGAAGGGATCTCCAGGGCCCAAGAGGTCGCGGTTAAGGCACGAACCTTGCATGCGCGGGCCCTGGCTCAATTCCAGCAACATGCGACCCCCCGAACACTGTCAGGAGCAGCCCTGAGCACAGAGCTCAGAGCAGCTCCCAGGCCTGGAGAGTGGACCCCCCCAAAGTCTGTCTTCAGCACAGAACTTGAACGGAACTGGCCCCATTCCACAGCTGTTTTTTTTTCCCTGTTTCTAACTACTCACCTCCATAGCATTGGTCAACATTCTTGTCAGTCTAAATGGAATCTTCTCTGGGAATTTCTCTCTGGTCATTGCAACCTGTAAGGAAATAAGGGGAAGATAAAGGAAATCAACCCATTAGACTGTTCTCCACAGCTAAAGCTGAAGTTAAAGCTTTCTTCTGTACCCCTCGCACTGACTTAAGTTCACGATCACGATCACGACCATCCTGTTATTCGTCGATTGTCTTGAGCAGGCCCCAGTAACATCTCCTTTGTCCTAGCCCTGAGAGTTTTTATGAAAAGTGCCATATTCAAGGCTCTTTCAGAGTTAGGAGAATGAGACCCTTCATTGTCACTGGTATTTGGCATATTGGGGACGCCACGGGGAGTTTGCCAGACTCTGCCATGTGGGCAGGTTACATTCAGTAGCCTGCTAGGTTGTCCAAAGTAGGAATGAGATGATAAGCTCCCATAAGAGAACAGCCAGATCGGGGCTGAGCCTCCTCCACCCAGATCCTCCATCTTCCAGTAGGCAGGGGTCACACCCACCATCTGACCCCCAGCACTGTGTAATCCCATCGACGGCCAAGACCCCGAGATTATAAAACCCAGGTCCCGGAAGCGCATGGCTGCAAATGCGGCCACACGACATATATATATTTCTATGATATGTTGTCTACTGTCTGTGTGGTAATTATGGAAAATGGGTAGGGAGTTGTAAAAAACTAAACATGTTAAAGGTTGGGTGTTCGCAAGCTCTCTGTACGGTTCCATCTCACTGCCTGGATTTGGTGCTCTGGAGCCACTGCGTATGGCCTGGATTGGGATGGCTGTTGGCCAAGGGCAGCCGAAGGAAGAATCAATAGCCAGGCTGGTTGGTCTTAGTGGCAGTTTATTCCAATCCTCTCCCCATTCCTGTCTCTCCTCGGCCTCCCCCAGTCCACTCTTCCAGTCTAGTTATATCTATCCCCCAGCATGAGGGGTTGGAGTAACAACCACAAAGAGGTGTGGTCAAAATCAATAGGATTAAAGTTCTTCCCCTCAGGGGATGCTCCTTCTAGGACCGATTCTCTTTCAGCAGGATGACCCACCCAAGGGCAGAATCCCATGAGTGTTTCTCCTCTCCTTGTCCAACAAACTTATAAGCATACATAATATTAATCATTTTGTATGGACACAGTAAGAGATGCATTAAGCTTATAGAATCGTTCTCCTGGGGTCATCTTGATCTCAGACTACAGTGCTCAGGCCAGATTAGTCTTTCCTATCCCTAGCAAAGTTCTAGTCTTGTTGTTACTTTGACATTTGTTACATTGACATTTGTCATGATCAAGCTTTTAACTTATAGTTAGGAATTGTGGCGCTTTGGCCAGGCTCATCTCAATGCCAGGGTAGCACATAGCTTACTGCTTGCCCTGGATCCATCCAGTCCCTAGTCAGGACCCTGTTTTGGGGGGCACTAGGAAGTGAGGGCAACTGAGGCTTAAGTTAAGAAAGCAGATGCCCGGGAATGAATAATATTTGAAGCCAATTAAATCCCATGTTACAAAAGCATAATATTGTCTACTTATGTCTATACAAAAGGATATTGCTTTAAAGTAAATTATTCAAAAGACAAGGAGAGGAGAAAGGCAATATTAACTTATAATACAAGTTCAGTGTCCTTGAAAGATTTGACCTCACAAATGAACAGAAACTGATTAGGAGCATAAGCTGATTAACTGTTTGGGGAAGAGAGCATAGGAAGTAGTTGCAAATAAAAGAATGGGAGTGAGTTGGGAGCACTGGGATGGGTATGACCAGATAAACCTAAGCTACCTGAGGAAGGACTCTCTTGAGTGTCTTATGATGTGTCACACGGTCCAGGAATATGTTCACTGATATGTGAGGCTAGGCCCAAGTGTGTGGAAAGTGGCCTGGAGTGTGGCAGTGGTTGGGCAGTGGAGGTCCACTGCCAGGGCTGGGTCTCTTGGGGAAGGGGGGCTCTTACCCGCCCAGCTCCGGGGTGCTCTGAGTGAATACGGCCTAGCGAGGAGTCCGGTGGCATGGTTATGGGGCCTCATTTTATGCTCCCTTCCGGGAGAAGCAGCCGTGAGTTCTAAGGACATATACTGTGACAGTAGGAACACCTTAGCCTCGCATTAAAATTCAACTAAGAAACCCACCCTTCACTGTGAGACAATGGTTCTTAGAACACTGCTCTCCAGTGAGAAAGAATTGGAAAATATTTAAAGTCTCCTTTGGCAACTTTCTATCTACATGATGTATGTTGATATAAGCAAGTTGACCAGTGTTTGGAAAGTAATATTAAACATGGGTAGATCATATCAGAGAATTTTTTTAAAGCCTCCTCAAGGGTACAGAAAAGCTCCAGGAAAGAATATTTGATTCTAATAAGAAACCTTCAAAAATTCATCTATCAGCAAAGATTGTGGTGGTGAATGGTGTCTAGTGAAAAGAATAAACACCCAATTTCAATGTGACCAATGACCAGGCAGTAATATAAGCACACCTAAGAGTGCCTGTTAAGAAAATGACAAGAAAGGAAAGAAAAGGTGAAAGAAAGCAAGAATATGGCAGGCAAGGACTCAAGCACTAGTACTGAGTGTGGTCCTTGAGCACTGGCAGGAGTGACTGAAGAAGAGCCAGCGGTTGCCCCACCTTGATCTGTTCCCCTAAAAGGAAGGACAAACAGAGTAAGGTGGTGAAGCTTACTGACTCTAGGCCTTAAATCTTCAGTTGAAATTCTGATTCAGCTATTGTTGCTTGTGAAACTTTCAGAGGCTGTAACTGGATATTCCAAACCTTTTGGTCCGGGTGGGGCAGGGCACACTTGGCTGTGCTCAGGGCTTACCATGACTCTCTGCTAAGGGTCACTCCTCCTGGGCTCAGTGGGACCACATGTGGTTCGGAGGTGGAACCCCACTCCCCCCCTGTAATGTCTCTCTTGCCCTGGACATTATGTTTCTTAAGACTAAAATGAGGGAAATAATACCTACCATATGGGGCATTGTGAAATAAATGAAAAAAAAAGTATGGAAAATGCTTATCATTATGCCTGACCAAAAAAGTGTGTACTTAATTAACATTATGAGTGTATTAGGACAAAATTTAATGATACCAATGTTCCCTCCTTTCATATAGACATTTTGCTTAGCGACTGCCTGCTATTGGGTGTAGTCAGTGAGCCAGCTTGTTTCGAATTTGTGTTTTCAGAGGCCAGAGAGATGGAGAATGTGGGGCTTTTCAGCCAACGCTGGCTTGATCGCAAATGGTGTCACACCGAGTGACACACCAAGCAGGAGTGATCCCTGAACCCCTGAGCGCAGAGCCAAGAGACAACCCTGAGCACTTCCATGTGTGGCTCCAAAACCAAAAATCCCAAACTAAATTAGAATACAAAGTTCACAAAACAAACAAACAAACAAACAAACAAAACACAACCAACTCTAGACAATGAGAAAACTATAGTGATTTACACAATGAAAGAGGAGAGGAATAAGGAGGAATGTGAAGAGGAGTCTTTTGGGTGGTTGGAATGGCTGGAGCTTTGCTTGTGAGGGAGGTGAAACATACAAATGAAAATGTGTGTTTCCAATTCCCTGAAATTCCGTAATATTGGACCAAGTGGCACCCAAGGTGCCCCTGCACCCATTCCAGCCTTCCGATTTGCACCTCCGCGGCAGCTCGGGCCTCCCAACATGCCGGGGATAAGTGGTCCCCAGGGCGGGCC
>JAOXYA010485505.1:0-15857 GCA_028565675.1 Sorex palustris | reverse complement strand
GGGATTAGTGGTGGTGGAGAATGGGCACTGGTGGAGGGATGGGTACTCGATCACTGTATAACTGAAACCCAAGCACAGAAATTTGTAAGTCTACAACTGTACCTCATGGTGTCTCACTAATAAAAATAAAAATAAATAAAAATAAATAAAAAAAGCAAAATAACTTTCTTGCTTTCCAATGGGAGCAACATGAATGCGAGGGAAAGGTCGATGGTTCCCTGAGTGTGTGCTCTGCCTGCGTACTGGAAGGGTTGCTTTAAGCTGCCTTCCACAGCTTGCCGTGCTACTTGGAACGTGTGCTTCTGTCTCCTTTCCTGGGAAGTGGACTTTTGCGGTCCTTCTTTTTGAGCGTGAAGACGGAACCCTCCAGAGACCTGGGACAGAACTGTTGATCCCGGACCCTGTTGATGGGCTGATGGAGCACAGAGATTTCTGCCTGAGGAGCCAAATGTTCCTGCACTCTGTCTCTTGGCCCCAGGTTCCTCAGTCACAATTAGAAGAGGTTTTTCCTCTGGAACAAACACAAAAGCTCTTGAAGGATTACCAAGGACATCCACAGCCATTCTACATTGTTTTCCTTGTGATAAGAAAGTGCAAGGTGGAACCAGCACTAGGAAGGAGTGTTTGACCACCAGAGGGAGGACTTTTGGGACAAGGGGCTTGCATATTTGATGACTCCCAGCTGTAGCAGTCCTATACCTGGGCCAGCACAGCCTCTCTCTCGGGCACTGAAGGAGAGGAAGAAGCAAAAGAGTCCATAAAGCTGAGAAAAGTGGTAAGCTGTCCCTCTTACTGAGTAATTTCTTTCTTTCTTTCCTTCTTTCCTTCCTTCATTTCTTTCTTTTGTTTTGGGGCCACACACAGTGGAACTCAGGGATTCCTCTTGCTCTGCACTCAGGGACCACTTTTTTTTTTTTTTGCTTTTTGGGTCACACCTGGCAGTGCACAGGGGTTACTTCTGGCTCTGCACTCAGGAGTTACTCCTGGCAGTGCCCAGGGGACCCTATGGGATGCTGGGAATCGAACCAGGGTCGGCCGCGTGCAAGGCAAACTCCCTACCTGCTGCGCTATCTCTCCAGCCCACCACTCTTTTTAAAAAAAATATTTTTTTCTTTTTAAAAATTTTATTGAATCACCATGAGATAGTTACAAGCTTTCATGTTTGGGTTACAATCACACAATGATCAAATACCCGTCACTCCACCAGTGCACATTTCCCACCACCAATCTCCCTGGTATACGCCCCCTCCCAACCTCCCTCCCCCGCCTCCATGACAGACAACATTCCCCATACTCTCTCTCTACTTTTGGGCATTATGGTTTGCAATACAGTCTAAGGAGTTTCTAACAGAGAAGTTCATGCTTGTGTTAAGCGAGAGAGATACCAAGTAAGTAACCTATTTCTACATATTAAAGTTATGGGTAGAGGGAGTGTGCAAGCGTGTGGGCAGCCTCAAGTTGATGGAAGGAAGTAATAAGGATTAGAATTAGAGAACAGGAAATAGAGAACAGGAAAGTAATAGAAAATATTATGGGTTGCCCAAAAGGAGAGAGAGAGTATGGGGAATATTGTCTGCCATGGAGGCAGGGGAATGGAGGTATACTGGGGAGATTGGTGGTGGGGAATGTGTACTGGTGGAGAGATGGGTGTTTGATCATTATGTGATTATAACCCAAACATGAAAGCTTGTAACATTCTCATGGCGATTCAATAAAATTTAAAAAGAAAAAGAAAAAGAAAATATTATGGCTCTTTGAAAAGTTAAACAGAATTGACTTTTACCTAGACTAGAAGTTTCCAAATTTACTTGGCTTACTGCCCTCCACCCCTACTAGAAAAGAAATCATGTAGAGCATCCCTAGAAATCTTCCTTCATTAAAACTAACAAAAGCACCCCCATTTGCACCCAAAACTACTACTCTCCTCCTGGACCATTCCTGAAAACCCCAGGAGGGCTATATTTGCCGCTCTGGAAAACACGAATCTAGACTAATGAGGATAAAAGAGGAATCTAATCAACAAAATTATAACTAAAAAAGATTACCATTGAAATATAAAGGTTCTATAAACAACTATATACTAACAAATTGAACAAGCTTAAAGAAATGTAACAGTTCTTAGAAACATTCAAATTACCTTAACATACAAAACTAGTCTGAGTTGGCTAATTAATAAGGAGATTGAATTATCAATTATAAAAAAACCCTCTAAACAAGTGGGGGGTCGAGGAGGGCAGATAAGATAGAGACAACTATGATAACTGGACAATAACTGAGTGCTGAAGGCAAAGGGATATATATGATAAACTTTAAATATCTATATTGCAAAAAAATGCCCAGAAGAAAGAGAGAGGAAGAGGAGACAGAGCGTGTGGGAGAGAGACAGAGACAGAGACAAAAAGAGACAGAGACAGGGAGAAAGAGAGAGAGAGAGAGAGAGAGAGAGAGAGAGTTAGAGAGAGAAAGATGTCTGGCATAGAGTGGCAGGCTGGGGTGGATGTCGGGAGGGTAACTGGGAACATTTGTGGTGGGAAAGGGAGGGGTGTTGGAACATTGTATGAAACCAACAAACATGAACAATTTTGTTACTGTGATAAAAAAAAAAGACAACAATAACCTCTCATCAGGACAAGGAAGGATACTGGGATCCGCGGTGGTGGCAAATGGGCACTGGTGGAGGGATGGGTATTTGATCATTGTATAATTGAAACCCAAGCACAAAAATGTGTAAGTCTGCAACTGTACCTCATGATGTCTCACTATTAAAAATTAAAAAAAGACTAAAACACAAACTTTGAATGAGGCCCCAAATTTGATCCCCAGAACCACATCCTCTTCCCTCCCCTTTCCCCCGCAACCAGGTGTGAGTCTTGGAGGCTGATAGGGCACCAGCAACTCTGGGCTGAGCAGTAACATATCATCAGGTCTGAGGACTGAACTGTCCAGTCCAGCTGAATAATCATCCCTAGGAATGGCTCCCAACACCTCCTGAGCATCACTTAACAAGAATAAAATAATCTCCCGTCTGATATTAAAGATGTGATGCTAATCCTTTGAAATTACCAAAGAAATCAAAGAGGAGAGAACACTCTTAAAATATCAGCCCAGCATTACCCTGAAACCAGAGGCAGAAAGCACTACCAGAAAATAAAAATATGGACATATTAATGCCAAAATTCTGAATAAAGTACTAAGAAAGTGGGGCTAGAGCAATAGTACAGCAGGTAGGGAGCTTGCCTTGCATGTGGCTGACTTGGTCAATTCCCAGCAGCCCACATGGTCCCTTGAGTCCTGCAAGGGATGATAAGCTCTGAGCACTGCTAAGTGTTTCCCGAAAAAAAAAATACTAACACTGTCCAACAACTCATTAACAGGTGAATTCACATTTATTATTAAGGATATACAGTTGGTATAGAAAGATGGTTCAAAATAAGCAAAACAACATACTACATTACATTTCTGAATGAAGGAGAAAATATTTCAATAAACAGAGAAAAAATATTTGACAAGATGCATCAGCCAGGCATTATGGTGCTGCCAGCAGGTCAACCTGTACTTGTAGGGTGAGTGCATCAGCAGCCTGATGGTGCCTTTAGGCTTCCTGATACCCTGAAATTGCTGCTATGCCTTTGGTCAGACCCCAACAACTTGGGACCAAGTTCACCAAGAAACTAAATGGCCAAAAGTTAGGTATGTGGGAGCCACACCCACAAACCACCTCCAGCTCAGCTATACAAGCTCATTTATTGATCTTATTTCAGAGACCTATAGATAAATCTCAAAGGAGATCAAAATTTGCAGTTAATCTTGGACCCACACATGGCTGATTAGATTGGAGTAAATCACAGGGGGTCAGGTTGGCCTGTGCCCACCCAAACAGATCCTCCAGCAGCTGTTTGCTTTCACAATCAAAAATCACTGCTATGTCCCTGGTCTTAAGGACAAGGTCTTAAGATGGTCTTCCACCATCTCAGGATGAACCTCACCAAGATATAATCTGCTGAAAATTCTGGTATGCGAGTTCTGTGACTGAAATCTCCAGACTTTCTCAGATTTGAAGTGGGCTACCTCCCCCCACTTCCCAATACACATGGAAGCTTTGGCAGTCACCCCCACGACCCAACTCCAGCATCACCTTGTAAGCTCTACTACCGACCTTGCTTCAGAGACCCCTAAATAAATCTCAAAAGAGATCAAAAGCCGCAGATAAGCTTGGACCTGTGGATGGCTGAACAGACTGGGGTAAATTGGAGGCAGGTTGGCATGTGCCCGCCCAAGCAGAGCACCTGGCAGCCACTTGCTTCCACAATCCAAAATTGCTGCCACACCTCCAGCCTGACTCCACCAAGATGGACCTTGATGAGGATGGACCTCACCAAGATATAATCTGCTGAAAATTTTGTAATGTGGATCTTAGCGCACCAACAACCCTGACCCAGAGACACAGCAGCAAGTCCTGGAGGACATCACAGCACTGGAAATCTCTCTCCGGGCCCCATACCAGGTAAACTTCACTGAGGCACTCCAGATGGAGCAGGTGCTGTCTCCGCACCTACTCCAGATGGAATCCTGGTAACTGAGAGCTTCTACAAGCAAGGACCAGTTACGCGGGTCCCAGGACTGAATCTCCAGGCCACATGGTGGTAGAGGATCGGGGCTGTCCCTTCCTCCAACCCACCTGCCCAGCAGACTGGCTGTCATCCCCACAATTTGCCTCTGTGTGCCATATTAGTGCATAAATAGCCTTGGCCCAGAGACTCCCAATTGAATCCCAAAATGGATTAGTGCCATACAGAGACGTTTCTGGAACCCAACATTTTACAATCTAGAAATTTGCATTTATAATCGCGGCCATGCAAGCTCTCATGATATTCAAAATGAGCAGTGGAAAATAAATTATCTAGCTTCTGCCCCTGGCAGGTAAGCTTGAATGGTGGTGGGAAATTTTGAGCAAAACATAATGCCCCAGTTTAGAGAAAAAGTATTGGGGAAATTGTCTGCCCTAGAGGCAGGGTGAGGACTAGGATGTGGGTGGTGGAAAATGTGCACTGGTGGAGAGATGGATGTTTCATCATTGAATAGCTGAATCTCAAACATGAAAGCTTTGTAACTCTATCTCACAGTGATACAATTAAAAAAAAAGTAATGTGGAGTTCATACCCAATTCAATCAGCTTAATCAATGGCTGAACAAATAGCAGTACTTCTACGTTAAAAAAATTTTTGGTTCAAGTTCTAGTTGAACTTTACATACTGATCAAATATATCAATTCACTTGTTAATGGTTCACCTTAAGCTTAGATTTTATTTGCATAACAAAATATATGCATAATAAAACAAAATATAAAATATTGTAATTTAAAAAAGATGCATCACCCAATCAGCATTCAGAAGCTGAAGAAATTTGTATAGTACTTGGGAGCAAGATAAATATCTGGAGCATGTATTTTGCCCATGCACTGTTCTAGGTTCAACCCCTGACACACGGACTCCCGGGATACTGTCAGGAATGGCCCCAAGCACTGTACAGAATATTCCCTGAGCACTACTGGAGGGGGCTAAATTTTGGGAGGTATAAAAAGAATATTTCCCAATATAATAAAGTACACATGGAAGCACACAATTCACTGCACTCAGTGAAAATTTTTCTCTAAGATCAGAATCAAGACAAAGGTGCCCACTCTTAATCATGCTAAATGCAGCACTGGGAATTCTTTTTTTTTTTTTTGGCTTTTTGGGTCACACCCAGCTATGCACAGGGGTTACTCCTGGCTCTTTATTCAGGAATTACTCCTGGCAGTGCTCAGGGGACCATATGGGATGCTGGGAATCAAACCCGGGTTGGCCATGTGCAAGGCAAATGCCCTACCCGCTGTACTATCACTCCAACCCCTTGATTAATTTTTAATTGGTGTGATTATATTGGTTATATTTTTATGATTGTTTATTTTTTAAGGCTTAAATCTATCATTTTATTTCATTAGATTTGTTTGTTTGCTGGTTCAAATCTTTCACTTTCATTTTCTAAAGATCAAATGAACTTAATAAAAAATCCATTTGATTCCATTTGATATTTAGTCCAATAAAGCTGATGAACTAAATGTAATAATAAGTAAATGCAAACAAAAGATTCATTCTTTTTCTATGCTTTTGCATATCTTGTAGTTGTAGTTATTATATACATACAACACATATGTTGTATCATATTGTAGTTATTTCCAAATTAAAGGGGTTTTTTCCCAAGTTTAATATTTTTCATAGCTATCAAAATCACATAAAATGAGACAGTGAAGACTGAATTCCTCTTTTGTGTCTGGATGTTCTAAGCAGATTCTATTACTACAGAATGATATTCTATGAAAATTTTTTGAGTTAAAGAAAGTAGGAAAGGTTTTTTTTCTTTTTGTTTTTTTAGCTTTTTGGGTCACACCCGGTGATGCACAGGGGCTACTCCTGGATTTGCACTCAGGAATTACTCCTGGTGGTGCTCAGAGGACCATATGGGATACTGGAGATGGAACCCTGGTCCAAGGTATGCAAGACAAACACCCTACCCACTGTGCTATTGCTCCAGCCCCATAAAGCAGGAAGTTTTTGGTGAGTCGCAAGCTTCAATAAATAATGGCTTCAACTTTGTTCTTATTGTTGCATTGGCCATCATTATCATTATCATCATTACCATCATCATGGAGTAAATTAGGGATCAGGATATAAGGGCATACATGGAACTCAAATCAAGGAAGCATCTTCTCATTTCTTATTTTTCCCTGTCATTCTACTTACTTGAGTTTAGTTTCATATTGCTACAGAAGGAGGCTAATTTGAAAGAAGCTAATTTTGAACTTAGAACTCTTTTTATTAATTTTTATTTTATTTTTTTAAACTTTATCTTATTTTATTTTTTTTTAATTTTTGGGTCACACCCGGCAATGCACAGGGCTGGGGTTACTCCTGGTCCTGCACTCAGGAATTACTCATGGAGGTGCTCGGGGTATCATATGGGATACTGGCAATCGAACCCAGATCAGCCGTGTCCAAGGCAAACGCACTCCAGCCCCAACCTCTGTCTTTTTTAAGAAACCGAAAAGGTTACATGGTTACTGTTTATAACTTCTGGCTCCTCCCCAAAGTTGATTCTATAATCTGTAATCACAATGAAAACTCAGAATTCAGCGATGAAAATCTGTGAAGTATGGAGACTTATAATTTCTTTTTTGTCCCATAAAGCCTTACTCATATTCTTTTTGGCAATGTTTTAAAAATTTTAAGGTATGGCCAGCTCTTTATAGTCTATGAAATATCTTTAATGGTCACTTTAAATGCTTTGCTTATAGCACATGTATTTGTATAAGGAATATTTTTATACTTTCACTGCATTAATGTTTAAAGAAAATGTGAATTAGAATTGAACTCAGATCTGCCACAACTGAAATATCAAATATTTTCCCTATAAGGGAATTCCTGTTGGTGGTGGTGTGTAATAATTTTATCTATCAAAACCACAAACTGTAACACTATTGTAACTTCTAAAAAAAGTTGTTTAATTGATGTCACCATAGTTCATATTACAGATTCAGGTATTTTTCTGACACATTCTATGGAATAACGTCTTGAACTGGTTTTTGGGTAAGATCCTATCCTGCCTTGGAAAGCAACTTGAAAAGTTTGATTGTAGGGACTCATCCATTAGACTTTGTGCTCAAGACAAGCCTTAAAGGGGAAAAATCAATTCCAGATATAAAATGTGCAGAAATATCTTTCAAAAAAAATGATGCTTATAAGGAAAGCACTTGTCTCTAAGGCTGATCCTATCTTGTCTCTTTGATTGATTGTTAAATCTATTGATGGGTGAGCTGTTCACCTAGAATCCCCAGCGGCAAGGTCAGTTGGCTGATTTCTAGCCAGGGAAGCTGGGGTCTGAGCAGAGGAATCCCCTCCCTGCACCGGCTTGAGAAGCTTCTTGAGTATGCAGAACACATCTGCTCAGCCCGGAGCCGACAGTTAAAGCACACACTCAAACATGCACACATTTACACGGGCAAGCATACACCAGCGCCTGCCTCTTAAGTGAGGCAGCGTTCGCAACTGCAGTCCTGGCTTCCTGGGCTGCCTTGTTGGAGTGCGGTGTCCAGTTTCCCAAGAAGCGAGTCAAGCACTGCTTTCCCAGCTAGTGGCAGAAAGCCACTTCCCGGTTGCTTTCCCAGCCCTGGCAAGAGGGCACCCTCTTCCAAAAGCCAGGCAGCATGGGGAGGAGGTAGCTCCGTGCAAAAGGTAAGACTGCTAGTTGCTCTCTTCCTAGCGTGCCAGCTCCCTTGCAATGCACTCTCCAGCTTGGCGCTTGTAATGACTTGTAGGTATCGTAAAATTTTCTCAAGTATAGCATTTGTTTTCATTGACAACGACTTTCCTCCCCCCATTTCTCCCTCCCCACCCCCATTTAACCAAAGAAAGCATAAAAAGGTTTGTTAGTTCAATAGTTCAGCTTTTTTTTTTTAAAATTAAAGTTTGGATGCAGATGGCAACTCTACTTCCTCTACTTCTCTCCCACCCTTTCAAATTATTTTGCATAAGAAACTCAGCCTTGGTCTGTGATTCATAGGCAAAGCTACATTTAGCATATGTGCATTTTGAACCTTCTGAGTTAGTTGATGATTGTTTCTCAACTCCATATTCGTTATTTAAAAACCTTTAAAAATTCTTAGGCTGTAGGAAACATACCTCAATCTTCTAATATTAAAAAGAAAAAAATGCCAAATGAGTCAAGCCCTTTCAGCATTTTACATTTGGTGTGGACAGGAGTGAAAAGTTGCTGAATCACAGAAATTTAATATGAATGCAAATCGCTGTGTTTGTCAGAGAAAAATAGGAAGCAAATGTATTTTGATCTTGTTGAGCTTTTATACATAACTGTATAACATGGGTTTAAAGAGTGGAAAATTTTCATTGAGACAATTCTGTCTGTTGTGGTAATATGGATATACTGATCATTGGATAAAGTAGAGTTAAATGGAGGAAATTTCTTCTGTTAAAATAAACTAGATTATAGGATTGCATTTAGGGGTTTCTTACCTAATACAAGAGAGAAACTCCAATAAAACAATTGCTTAGTAATTAGTTTCTCTTTGCCTTAATGATGCTAATCAGCATATAATATTGCCCCAACTCTTCTGAAATATGTTTCATAGCCAACACTCTACATAAAGGATTTGGAAAATTTTTCAACGACTTTTTAACATCTCCATCTTTAAGTATTCACTTAATTTGTGCATATCATTTTGGGTTTGTTTTTTTTTTTTTTTTTGGTTTTGGGTCACACCTGGCGATGCACAGGGATTACTCCTTGCTCTGCACTCGGGAATTACTTTTGGCGGTGCTTGGGGAGATCATATGGGATGCTGGGAATCAAACTCGGGTCGACCGCGTGCAAGGCAAACACCCTACTGGCTGTGCTATCACTCCAGCCCTGCACATCATTTCATTTTATGAGCAAATAATAGCTATAATTTACCCAGTTGAGTTGAAGAAATATTCTTTGGCATTCAAGTGTCCTTTATTGAAAATCACATTCCTGATACATTTGAGTAATCATGAAATTCAAGTGAGGTTTTAAATGAATGTGTGGTAAGCACTGAATTAGAAAACAGAGGGTTTTGTGACTTTTTACTTTTTACTCTGCTGAACTTGTAAAAGTTAGTATCTCTTTTCATTATCTTTTTTGCAAAGTGTCTTTAAGCCACCACATGTCTAATTTGCATGAGAATCTTGATGTGGCTGCTCTAGATCTGTTATGGAAGCATGATGTAAAGCAAATATAGGTTTATATAATAATATCACATCACCTGAGTTTATAGTAAGTGACTTGACTAGGTTTTCAAGGTCAGACTGCCAAGTACCTTTTCCTTTGATAACTGGAGGGAACCCTGATCAAAGTATCAGTGAAAGGCTGTCTGTTTCCTACTTTGAAAGGTCAAGAAAGAGAGCATCCCGTTCTTCGCTGTCATTAATGGGTCTCTTCAGAGCTCAAGAAGGACCTTAATTCTATAACATAGACATATGTCTATAACACATTTCTCTCCTGTTTTCAGCTCCTATTGGTTTCTACACCAACTTATAGGAAGCAACAATTTTATGCTCTGCTATGCAGTAACAGACATTGAGAAAGTACAACTTTACTTCACACTTGGATTCACAAACTTCTAAGAAGTCTACGCTAGTATTTTGTCCATGGTTCTTTGACTGTTCAGGGGTCAGCCTGATCTAATGATATTGTTTCTGATGAATGCAAATCAGAAGCACCAGGGAAGGTGGGGGTAGTCAATTCTTTTTTATGTTGAGTGGATGGTTTATAATTTGGACTAGGATCTTGGAGAAATAGAGATCTTGGAGAAACACTCTCTTCTTTGTTTTTCTTTTGCAAAATGATGACCAATTCAGAGCAATGTAAAAGATCCAACACTGTAATCTTAACCAGGAGGGAAAAGGTAATTTAATTTCCTTGGAGATGAAAGGTAATTTGATTTTGCTGTTGAGCTAGCTTTTGGATTTTTGGTCTCCCTCACTCCATCTTATCCCTAATGTATATTGGTGATACAGGTAAAGTGTTAGTTGCTTGCCCAATATGGATTGTTGTTCAGAGCAGTCTTTGCTGAGATAGAATCAATTCAATTTTATTCGCAGCTAAAGTTGATGACTCATGTCACCCCTTGCTTCTTGTCATCACCCTTCTTAATTCTGAGCACACTTTTTTTCACCACTTGATTGCTTTTAAACTTTCTTGAATAGTTTGACTAATTTGTGCTTGTGGATGGAGGTATTTAATAAAGAAAAGGAATACATATTAAATCAAAGAAGTGGCCACTGTTCATGCATAGTTTACTACCCAGCTCCATGGGGTACAACTGATGGTGCAGGCCACAGCCGTTTCTGCACGTACATAATCATGCTTGAACGGCCTTTGCTAACCAAGGAGAAAGAAAGAAAATAATAAAAATACTAACAGATTTTATAAGCTTTCACAAAATACTAACAGATGCTGGATACTGAGGGAAAAAAAAAACACATGTAGCTGTGTTCCTTAGCTTATTTTCTGAAATTGACTCAGATTATACACTAGCTCTAACAATGGCATATTGTATGCACCCTTCAGGGCTGTGTGGAGTGATAGCTGTAAATTAGGGTGAAGAGAAGAAAAGCTCAACAGTTTCAATGTTGAGGGGAATTAAGATCCAGATGGTAGAGTTTTTTTTTATAGCAATACACTGGATGGTGTTATAATCTTCTGTGGTTACCGCCCTGTTAATATTGTCTCTGCTAAATAGCAGTTTGGTCGAGGAACTAATTGCTAAGATCAATCTTGCAAACCTAAGAAAGTAAACTTCCTTGTTGTGTTAAATTTTTCATCTTTGATGAATTATTTCATTTTCCCTGTCCTTAACTATTCCTCCATATCTTTTTATGGGTGGTTAATATTAAATTTATGCATTTCCGCTCTTCTTTGCTTCTTGAGTGTCTTTCTCACATTATGGATGTATTTGAAAAATATGTGAGACTAAACATAGAAACACAATTGCTTTAAGACAAGTTTTCCTCTGGTTCTAAGACAAACTTTTTTAATTACTCTTTTTTTGTGAAAACAATTCTGATGAGAACTGATAGTGGACAAAAACGTTTCCTTGTTCAAACTTGAGGCTTTTTTTTTTTTTTCTGTACTCTTTGGTGAGCTTCTTATTGCCTCTACTTAACCTGCTGCCACAATGGCATCTCTGCAGGGATAAAGAGAGTGAGCCACCTAGTGGTAATGAATCATAATTCGTCTATTCTTAATTGAGCCTTCCAATTTGATAGCATTGCTAATTTTCTATAATACAGCAAAAAAGAGTGTTTTCTTATTTTTTATTTTTTTGCTTTGTGAAAGATTTATTTTATAGAGTTCTCTATTTAATTACAAACATAAAATGTGATGTCCACCATTTTTTTCTGATTTCCCTCAAATATTTGCTTCATTGGCATATATTAAAAACTGTGTTTTATCCATTTAACAAATATACCCATATATTACATATTATATACAAAAGAAATTTTAACATTAATAAAGAAAAATATATAGACAAAAAATGAAGTGAAAACTTTCCCCAGGGTAATTAAAATGCATTTTGAATAACATAAAAATCCAATGGAGACGTTACTGGGCCCGCTCGAGCAAATCGACGAACAACATAAAAATCATTTAAAATTTATACATGTTCATGCTTGAGCACATTTTGTATTTACATAAATGGAAGCAAACTAATAGAGTAGAAAAAATACATTCAAATCAACGTATGGTTTTGTTCTACATTTGATATAATTTCCTATGCTTTAAAAAAATTGAATCTAGCTAGTTGATCATGCTACAGCAGTCAATGCATTAGTTCCTTACTCCTTTTAATATAACTCTCTCTGTATTGCAGATCAGGGCTGACATTACTATCTGAAGCTTATGGCTTGGCTGTAAACAATTTTTAAATGGGTTTTAGCTAAGTGCAGGCCTTTGGGAAGTGGAATTCTCTAAACATATACAATATATAAAGATACTGTGAAAGAAGCAATGATTGTGTGGTTTTTCCCAGTTTAGAAGAATGGGATTTAGATAGGGGAGATTTAGCTAAATAGAAAATTCAGTTAAACTGCTTTAGTTTTGCTTATCTGATCAATTTTTTTGATTGAGAAATTGAATGGCAGGTAATTTGTATACTTCTTTGACTCACTTTTTAATAAAGCCACCATTTAGAGAATATACAAGCTAGGATCAAGTATATATACCTACTTCCTAAATCTTGACCTAAGTTACCTTTTTTAGGTAGCCTGTCTTATTCTGGCTGCTATTAATGACCTCATTTATTGGGCACATTTTCATCTAATCTATGTTCATTTCCTTTAGAAAATAACATATAAGAATGTCATTTTAGGGAGACTTTCTTTCAACTTAGTTTTCTCTAACTTGAAGTGCTGTTGAAGAAGAAATTAGTAATTTCTGATTTACTCTCAAGAAGTTATCATGTAATAGTCTACTCATTTGAGACTTATTTGATAAATATAAGTTTGAAATTCTTATTCTATTGATTACACTTTTGAAGTACCATTAGGTATAATAAAATCATTCTATTCACTTGAGACTATTTTGAAGATGCAAAGAACAGTTCAAACTACTTTAAATATAATTGTTAATGGTCTCCAATAATCAAATGTTAAGAAAATTCTTTTGAGTTCTTTCTTGTGTGTTTGAGTGATGGGTAGGACAATGTTGATTGGAACTTAGTTTGATTTTTCACAAACCAGAGTTCCTCCAAACTAAAACTTAGTGGGATATGATACTTTGGGCACACAGTACCAAAATCGTTTAATTTCTTAGTAATCAGCACAATGATTTACTAACACAAAATAGAGAAAAGAAGTCAAATATTTTTTTCATATTTTAAAATAAAGTTATATTTATTAACAATACTGTAAATTTCACGAATTCAGTTCAGGTTTATAGTATAATTTTAAATTCAACTTTAAAAAAACTGAACCAAATACAAATATCAACTAGCATATCCTACGGAAAGTGTTATAGTGGGTCATAATAAATTTCAGTTCTCTTCTAAGTGACCATTTCACCTACAAAGGCTTTTATGTCACCCATTGTGCTCTACATGGACCTGTCAATGGGAAAAGCCACCAGTTCAGAACAAATCTTTGTACAGCTAGGACTGGAGAGATAGTAGAGGAGGTAATCCACTTGCCTTGTATGTGGTCAACTCTAGTTTGAGTCCCCATACCACACAGGGCAATGTGCAATGTCGGGAGTTATCTCTGAGCCCAGAGTCAGAAGTAATCACTGAGCACAGCCAGGTGTGGCCCAAAACCCAAAACAAAACAGAATCAACTGCAAAAGTCTTTGCCTGTCTCCATCTCAGAGAAGTGAGCAGGCAGTGGTACTTTTGAGTGTCTGCCTCTCAGTATCCTGGCTAACAGTCTCGCCCAAGCTCCCAGCACCCTTAGCTTTCACCAGCACCTTTCCCAGAAATTTGTTGCTGCTCCTTTGGTCAAAGAAAACTGAAAAAAAAATAGAAAAGAAAATACACAAAAGCAACTAATTCTAGAGATATTTCCGGGGCATTTTAGTTAGCTGCAAATGAATAAACTATTTCGGGGTTCATATTGATTACATGGAAATTTAAGCATCCTTATCAAGAAGAAAAATATTTTATTTCACATGATGTTAGGATATAAAACACTGCAGAGGAAGTAAAATCCATCTCTTTCTCAAGTTCCCATTTTTTCTATCTTCCTTCTTTCTTGCTCCATTTTCTTTCCAACTTTTTTCTTTTCTTTATCCTGGCCTGTGAATTGAATATACTTATTTAACCAATTTTCCACCTAAGAATTTAAAAATCCCCAGTCAACATTCACTCCTTGAATAGTGATGCATTCAGTTAATTATTTTCCCAATGTCCTTTAAATGTATGTAAATTAGACTTTTGATGAACTGGAATATTTTACAGATTCTCTGCATAAATCATAGCAGGTTTAAAAAAATCAACCTTATTAATGAACTGGATAATTTTGGACCTTCCTCATTTGTTTCAGAGACTGAGAGTACTTCAGTGTTGCTGCCTTAAAGTATTTGACTTCAGGGGAAAGAAGCCTGCATGCTTTTCTAAAGGCAGTATTCTTCAGTTTATTTTTTGTTTTGAGAGAAATATAAACTTCAACAAAAATGCATGCATTGAAACAAAGTTTGTACAGGAGTGAAAATATAAATACTCCTGTTTTCTAGGCTAGTCATTCAATGTAATATTTATTTATAAGCATATATTTGCTTTTATAATACTTGCTGTTACCATCATTATTATTTAATTAGAAGCAATAATTCGCAATTTTCCTATTTTATGAGGTACTCTAAAATTGAGCATTTGTGCAATGGTTATAAATTATGTTATTGAATACTCAAGTAATAGAATAGTGCTTAATCATCCTAAATAAAACACTTCCCTTCAAATAGCTCAATTTTTTTTATTGAACAAGAATCTTATAAACTATGACAATACAGATTGTTAGACTATTTTTTAACATCAGCTTTTCATATGCCTATCAATAGTGACTCTTGTGGTTTTTTTTAATTTCAGATGGAAAGATTCCAATCTTTTAATTGTTCTTATAATGGTAACTGTTTTTTAACCCTTTACTGACACACTGATTTTAAATATCTTTTGTTACTCAAATGCAGCAAAATTATAAAATATTTTAATACAAATTGTTGCTTACTGTTGGCTATATTTTGTGTTATAGTTACTAGCTATAATCAGTTTTGTGATTTTTTTCTTAGCAAATTCAAATTAAGTTTGGAATTTAGATTATTTCATTAACATTTTCCTTAGCAGTCTCAAATATTCTGCTTAAATAATTACATAGTCTTCTTCATTTAAGAGATTTTATGAAGGTTCTGTAAGGAAGTAACAAATCTTTAGCTCACAAATTAAAAAATGTAGAAAATAAATCAGATGAGAATGATGTGTATACACCACCCAATTTGTATGAGCTTCATTCTAATTAAGACTCTTGGGATATATCATTTGCACTCAGGCAGGAGAATATCAACATTGTTCTTTCTAACTTCACTGATTACCTAACAGCATTGCCCTGATTTGCTTATGGTCACACCAAATGTCTGAACTGCTAAACTCTCTTTAATTTTGGATTATTTTCAATAAATCAACTACAAACTTCAACTGCTACTTTAGAGGAAGGAAGGGAGGGAGGGAGGAAGGAAGGAAGGAAGGAAGGAAGGAAGGAAGGAAGAAAGGAAGGAAGGAAGGAAGGGACAGACAATGTGGG
>JAOXYA010485501.1:0-15858 GCA_028565675.1 Sorex palustris | reverse complement strand
TTCCTTCCTTCCTTCCTTCCTTCCTTCCTTCCTTCCTTCCTTCCTCCCTCCCTCCCTCCCTCCCTTCCTCCCTCCCTTCCTTCCTTCCTTCCTTCCTCCCTCTCTCCCTCCCTCTTTTTCATCCTTTTCCCCTTCCTTCCTTCTTTCTTTTCTTCCTTTCTCCCAGCAGTGCTCAGAGTGGGTTTTTTCACGTCTCTGTGCTCAAAGATCACTCCTGTCGACTCTCAGAGGAGCATATGCAGTGCCAGGAATTGACTCCAGCCAACCACAGTGGTCTTTCCCACTGCACTATCTGTCAGGCCCCCTGGCCCATGAGTTATCTACCCACTTCTGCTGTCCCCTAAGTCAATTTAAGTTGTTTTTTGGGGCACAAAGAATCAGGTCTTGAATGCTCATCAGCTGCCTTGCGTTGGTATCTGTGTTGCTCAACATCATTTTCCCGGGTTAGGTTTCCTTTCTTGAGTATTTTCATGATACTAGTTCATTGTTATCTCCATAAAGCCCGGTTGTCAAAATCTGATGCTAGAATATTATGTCCTATTATAGGTCACTTTCTATTTTTGCCTACATCCCCAAAGGATTATTTCCCTTTTCTATGAAATAAGGAACATTTACCAGAAAATATCTTTCCCTGGGTTATTCTGAGTCAGAATTCTCCAAAAATGTTGGTTGCTCTTTTGATGTTTTTTAGTTTAATTCTGCATTTTGAAACTTCGTTTTGAATGACCATTCTAAACTGGCATTTTCTCTTGTTTCCGTGGTCAGTTTGTTGGCTATTTTTGTTCCCATCAGTATGTCTCTCTGCCTCTCAACTGCTTTTATCTCATCAAAGTGCCCTAACGTTTCTCTAGGTTTTCATCTTTTTTTTCTTGTACTTAGTCATTAGTTGGATTCTAGGTTTTTAATTTAATTTTATTTTTGCCTTTGAAACTTTTATCTTATTTCTTGTGGGCTTTAGTTTTGCCATGTGGTACCCGAGAATTTCTGTTTTTGATTTATATGTGCTTTCACTGAATGTGACGTATTTATTCATGCCTCTTTGCTTTTTTTGAAAGTGCTGATAACAGGTTAATCCCATAAACCCTCAGATTCACGTGGGGCCCCTTTGTGCAATGTCTCAATTCACATGAAATGAGTTTTGCTCAATTTCTAGAAATAGCCTGCTCAGAATAGCTTTGTAGGCACACAGAACTCTCTGTTCTGTTGTTTCCATGTTTCTTTCTTTTCTCTTTTCATTTAAAATGTTTTGTTTCATTTCGTTTGGGGGCCACACGACAAGGAAGAAGGCGCTGCCCTTTGATCTAGCTCTTCAGCCTCCTTTGTCTCACCATGGCTGACTCCATTTGGGTCCATTCCCCAGGTAGGTTCTGGAGCTGTAGGGATGCATGGTGGGTCAGACATGGGACGGGTCGGGCCAGCTTCCCAGTTGCTTCAGACGCACAGAAATGTCCTGAAGCTGCTGCCCCTACAGCATTCAACAAAATCCTTGGTTCCAGCTGCTCTTTGTCTGTGTGGTTGTCCCTGCCTGCTGGTACCAGTCAATTATGGGTTTCTTTGGGGGGAGGCATTCTTTTGTCTTTGGTCCTGCCACTCTCCCTAGGGCTCCCCTCAGCTTCCTCCCGGGTGGAGTCCAACTCACAGCCTTGTTGATAGAGGCTGTTGGGTCTCCCATGTCATGGATTGGCTGGGAAGAATGCGCTTATGTTCCTGGCAGCCGCTGAGTTGATGTGCAGAGTGAGAGGTGTTCTCTCTCTCTCCCCTTCCCATGAACCCCACGAGTCCCTGGAGGACATTCTCAGTTTATGTTTTGGGAGCTGTTGGGCGCCAGCAGAGGGACCCTGCAGTGCCAGGAATCAGACTGGGAGCGGTTGCATGCAGGTTGAGCCTCATGGGACATCATCAAGTTGTGTCCAGGGACATCATCGAGCCTCATGGGACATCATCAAGCTGTGTTCTGGGGGCATCATCAAGCCTTGTGGGACATCACCAAACTCTTTCGCTGCATGGAGTTAGGGAAGGGCCTGCAAGATACAGTCCAGCAGCTCATGGCGAGAGCAAGGAAACCGTCAATGTGTCCCACAAAGTCCTGGACAGTGCTGGTTGAGTGGCCCAGCTAAGAACAGCTAGTTCTGGCCTGGCCATAGTTTGTGTCCACGAGAGTAGTGTCTGTGAAGAGAGAAACACCGAATGGCACCCATGCTGTGCTTTGTCCTCGAAGCCAGGGCTGAGGCCGCAGAAGCCCGGCATTAGAGCTGCCTGGCTCCGTCTCATTCACCCCAGGAGCCCTGGGAAGAATGGGGGTGGGGGAAAGAGGTTAGGGGTCTTGCTCCAGAAACAAGGCGGTGGTGCTAGGGACAGAGGGTTTCCCTGGCTGCCAGGCGGGATGGAAGGGCCGGGGTCCAGTTGCATTGCTCTCGCCGGCCGCCAGCAGGAAGGCGCCCATGGCAAGATGTGCAGAAATCTGGGGCCTGGGCCTTCATCCCCAGTGCTGCTCATCCCGGGTCTAGGCCTTACTGTCTCTGGAAACCGAAAATGAGAGAGAGAGGAGAGAGACAGACAGAGACAAAGGCAGAGAGACAGAGAGAGACAGAGAATGTGTGTTTGTATGTGTGTGTGTGTGTATATCCCTGTGCACATGTGTATCTGGATAGCCACAGCCTATTAGCCACAGAACCCTCTGACAGAGCCGGTGTTCTGGTATCCCCATAAAAGTGATGCCCTGAGGAGCATAGGCACCACCTTTGATGTGTTTTTTGAACACACGAGGAATGATCTGGAATTGGTTAAGTAGATCTTCAGGGAGCTGGAGAGATGTTACCGTGGGGAAGGCACACTTGCCTTGCATGCGGCTGCCCCAGGTTCAATCCCAGGCACCGCATAGGGTACCCTGAGCCCCACCACAAGTGATCCCTGAGCACAGAGGCAGAAGAATGCCCTGAGCACTGCCAGGTGTGGCCCCACAATAAAAAATATAAAATTAAAAAATTCTTTGGCTAGATTCTCGAATAGGGGTTGAGGTGGCTCACACAGAGCCCAGCCTGACAGCTGGGGTAGAATATGGTATTTGCAGAAGATCTCTGCCCTGCTTCTTTGTGACAGAAAGTTCACTTGGAAAAACTTTTCCACTGCCCACCCCTTCTGGCGCTTGGCTGAGTAGGCCAGCCTTACTGGAGTTAATCTTGCCCTTAAATCCCGTTTATTTGTCTGCTGAGAGGGGGAAAAAACAGGAGGAAATGGCCAGAGGACAGAGGGGGTGTGGCAAGAGAAGGAGAGGGACAAGGCCAGATTGATGAGGCTGGGGGGACACCAGTGAGGGCAGTCCCAAACTCAGCCTCTCATTTGCATAGTCAAAGGTCTGCAGATTGTCCCCGTCACCTTCCACAGGAGACAAAACACATGTAGGTCATGTTTGATTTCATATTTGGAATACGGTTCCACCAAATTCCAAACATATGTATGCACACATATACACAGAGAGAGAGAGAAAGGGAGAGAGAGAAGGAGAAGGAGGAAGAGCAGGAGGAAGAGGAGGAGGAAGAGAGTAGGAGGAGGAGGAGGAAGAAGGAAGAAGGAAAGAAGAGTAAGAAAAAGAATAAAGAAGAGGAAGAAGAAAGAAGGAGAGACAGTATCTATTCTATCTTTTGTCAGATCTCAGAGCTGCAGACAGAGTAAACTTTTTCTACTCACATTCATTTGTTGCCTGAGAGAGTTTAACATGACCCCAGAAGAGAGCTATCTTATAATAAAATCGGTATACAAATCAAACATTGGCTTATAACACATCATCAATAAATGTTTTTAAAAACAAACTTCCAGTATCTGGCAGACAGTTGCCAGGACATCAAGTCATTCTCCCCAGGGCCATGAGAGACCATTGTCTTACAGACAAGGAAATGCAGACAGCGGACACTGAGTCTGCATCCTCTCCTGGGGAAAGTGCATCTGCAGGTTTTATTTCCTTTTATACATGTTTTCAAAATTTATCTTACTTATCTCTTTCTCTTGCATGCTGCGAATTGAACCTAGGTCCCCTGAGTGCAACACCTTACCCCTGAAGCAGGCCCCAGGTCCTGAACCTGCTTGGTTTCCTGAAATATTTTCTCAGGGCATGTTGGATCCCTGGCACTGCCTTACATCCTCACATCCCTGCACACCTGAGTGCCAGCCTGGCAGCTGTGCTTCTTGGAATCCCGATGCCTGGGCAGGAGAGAGGTCTCCACCATACCAACCCCAAGTGTATGAAAACTCCACAACTCTGGCCTGTAAGCTCCCCACCCTCCAGATCTGGGCAAGACTGCACCACTCTTGGGGGCCCGGCCCAGACCTCAGTTTGTGTCCAGCCGAGAGCCAGCAGCTGTGTCAGCAGGCGTGTCAGCCACTGGGAGCTCCACCTTCTGTGGTCATAGCCAGGACAGCTCACACTTCTATGGCGTGGATTTCCTTGCCTGTGTGAAGCACGTTGGCATCTTATGGAAAATAGGAGGCTCAAAGCAGAAAGGATTCTCTTACAGCCGCTAGGGAAAAGGCGAATTGTGATGGAAATCAGGGGTTAATCTTAGATGCCCCTGGCCATCTCTCCCTGTCATTCTCTCCCAGCTGCTGGGGGAGTTGGGAAAAGTCACTTTTGAAATGTGCCCCTGTTATTCCGTTATGATCTCACTTAAAATATACTCAGGTGGGGCCAGAGGGATAGTCCAGTGACTAAGGGGCTAGCCTTCCCGATAGCTGGCCCAGGATTCATCCCTAATACCACATGTGGTCCCTTTTGCACTGCAGGGAGTGATCCCTGAGCACAGCCAGGTGCAGCCCTGCTAACCACCCACATGTGGTAGGAAACTAATTAAAGCCCAGTAAACTCGAGTAGTCTCCTTGGAAACCCACGTGTCTCCCAGGTGTCTGTGCTTGCCCAGCCCCTAATGATCATGCCCTTTAGTAATCAAAACAAATGGAGGCTTTTCTCTATGCTGGGAGGGACAGTTTCTCAGCATCAACTGGGTGCAGCTTTGTGGCAGGAATGGCAGAAAGCAGTCTCATGGTTGCACTCCCCCCCTGCCACCCATGCCTGGGATTTTGGCTCTCCAAACTCCTGCTTTCAGACAGAAGGTCTTCCAAGAGGAGAAAGTCTGCAGAGTAAAGGAGCTTCTCTGGGACCTGAGAAGAAGGCAAGGTGAGTCTCAGATGGATGCTGTATCCTTTCTCAGCAGGAGGACATGAGGGACAGAAATTCAGGAAGCAGGGGGAAGGAAGTCAAGGACTGGGAACAGGAAGCCAAGACTGGGAGCAGGACATCAGAGATGGGAGACAGGAGGTCAGGGACTAGAGGACATGAAGTCAGGGACTGGGAACAGTCAGGGCTGGGTGACAGGAAGTCAGTATCGGGACAGAAAGACAAGGAGAGAGGCAGAATATCAGGGATGGGTGACAGGAAATCAGGGACCAGAGGACAGGAAGTAAGATGGGTGAAGGAAGTCAGGGACAGGAGGACATAGGGCAAGGTGACAGGAAGTCAGGGGCTAGCAGAGAGGAAGTCAGGATCTAGGAGGAGTCAGGGCTGGGTGACAGGAAATCAGGACCAGGGGACAGAAGTCAGGGCTGGGTGACAGGAAGTCAGGAATTATAGGCCTGAAAGTCAGGGACAAGGAAGAGTCAAGGATGGGTGAAAGAAATTCAGGATCAGGGGGGAAAAATTCAGGGACAGGAAATCAGGGAGCAGAGGACAGGAAGTCAGGGACCATTGGAAAGGAAGTCGGGGATCAGTGGACAGGAAGTCAGGGATCAGAGGACAGGAAGTGAGGTACAGGAATTGGGGGTCAGAAATAAATGAAAGGAAGTTATAGGGACATGAGAGGAAGTCAGTGACAGGGACAGGAAAGCAGGGCTGGGTGACTGGAAGTCAGAACCAGGGGACAGGAAGTCAGGTACAAGGAGTGAAAATGAGGGATGCGTGACAAAAAAATCAGGGACTACGTGACAAAGAATTCAGGGACAGGGACGTAATTCAGGAACCAGGGAGAGGAAATCAGGGACTGGGAACAGCATGTCAGGATGGGTGACAGGAAGTCAGAACCAGAGGAGAGGAAATTAGCGCTCCATGACAGGAAATCAGGGATCAGGTGACAGAAAGGAACTGGGAAGAGTCAAGACTGGGTGACAGAAAGTCAGGACCAGGGTACAGAATGTCAGAGCTTGGTGACAGTCAGAAACCAGTAGAAAAGAAATCAGGGACTGGGAAGAGTCAGACCTGTGTGACAGGAAGTGAGGACCAGAAGACATAAAATCAGTAACAGGGACAGGAGGTCAGGGACTGGGAAGAGTCAGGGATGAGTGTCTGGAAGTCAGAACTATGGGACAGGAAGACAGGGAGAGAAAATGATGGACCAGAGGACAGGAATTCAGGGATATGGAAGAGTCCAAACTGGATGACAGGAAGTCAGGAGCAGAGGACAGGGAGTCAGGCACAGAAACAGGAAGTCAGGGACTAGGAAAAATCAGCACTGAGTGATAGAAAATCAGGATCAGGGGCCAGAAATTCAGGGTCTGGATAGAGTCAGGGCTGGGTGAGAAGAAGTCAGGACCAGAGGACAGGAAGTCAGGGACAGGAAGTCAGGGACTGGGAAGTCATGGCAGGGTGACATGAAATCAGGAGAAGAAGGACAGAAAGTGAGGGGCAGGGACAGGAAGTCAGGGACTAGAGGACAGGAAGTCAAGGACTGGGAACAGAGATGAATGACAGAAAATCAGGACCAGAGGACAGAAGGCCTGGGCTAGGTGACAGGAAGTCATGTCCTGGGGACACAAGGTCTGGGCTGGGTGACAGGAAGTCAGGGGCCAGAGGACATGAAGTCAGAGAATGAGGAGAGTTGGGGCTGGGTGACAGGAATTTAGGACTAGAGGACAGAAAGTCAGGGACAGGGACAGGAAGTCAGAGGTTAGGTAGCAGGGAAGGGAAGGTGACATGCTTGGGTGACAGAAAGTCAGGATCAGGGATGAAAAGTCAGGTAATGAAAAAGGAAATCAGAGATGGGTGGCAGGAAATCAGGACAAGGGGACATAAAGTCAGGGCCAGGGACAGGTAGTCAAGGTCTAGAGGATAGGAAGTCAAGTAGTAGGAACAGTCAGAGATAAGTGACAGGAAGTCAAGACCAGGGGACAGAAATTCAGAGCTAGGTGACAGAAATTGAGGAATCAGAGGAGAGGAAGTCAGGGATTGGGACAGTCAGGGCTGGGTGACAGGAAGTCAGGATCAGGGGACAGGAAGTCAGGGACAGGAATAGGAAGTGAGTCAGAGATGAATGAAAGGAAGTCAGAGACAGGAAGTCAGGATCAGGAAAATAGACGTCAGCTAATGGGAATAGTCAGGGCTGGGGGAAGGAAATAAGGATCAAGGGACAGGAAATTAGTCCGACTGGGTGACAGGATTTCAAGACCAAGGTACATGGACAAGAATCAGGGACTGAAAATAGTCCAACTGGGTGACAGGATTTCAAGACCAAGGAACATGAAGTCAGGGACCATAGGACAGAAAGTCAGGGACTGGGATGAGTCAGGGCTGGGTGAAAATAAGTTAGGAGCAGGGGACAGAAAGTCAGGGACAGGAAGTCAGGGAGGCAACACAGGACAGGAAGTCAGGACCAGAGGAAAAGAAGTCAGAGACAGGAACAGGAAATCAGGGTTGGGTGACAGGAAGGCAGGATCAGGAAACAGGAAGGCAGGGACAGGAACAGGAAATCAGGGACTGGAAGGAGTCAGGGCTGGGTGAAAGGATCAGTGGACAGGGAGTCAGAGACAGGGCCAAGAAGTCAGGACGGGGTGACAGGAAGTCAGGGACTGGAAGGAGTCAAGGCTGGGTAACTGGAAGTAAGGACCAGGGGACAGAAACTCAGGGACAGGAACAGGAAACCAGGAACCAGAGTTAAGGAAGTAAGAGTGTGAAGAGTCAAGACTGAGTGACAGGAATTCAGAAGCAGGAAGTCCGTGGCAGGGACAGAAAGTCAGGGATTAGGTTGTCATGACTGGGAGACAGGAAGTCAGAACCAAGGAATGGAAAGTCAGGTAGAGGAAAAGGAAGTCAGAGAAAGCTGAAAGAAAGGACGAGAAGACAGAAAGTCAGGGGCAGGGGCTTGAAGTCAGGAATAAGAGGATAGGAAATCAAGGACTGGGAGCAGTCAGGGATGAGTGACAGGTAGTCAAGAACAGGAGACAGACATTCAGAGCTAGGTGACAGGAAGTCAGGAATCAGAAGAGAAGTCGGACTGGGAGAGTCAGAGCTGGGTGACAGGAAGTCAAGACCAGGGGAAAGAAAGTCGGGAAATGGGAATAGTCAGAGCTAAGTGAGGGGAAGTAAGTATCAAGGGAAAAGAAATAAGGACAGATCAGAGTGTCAGTGACTGGAAAGAGGACTGGATGACATGAAGTCAGGAATAAGAGACATGCAGTAAGGGTGAGAGGAAGTAGGATCAAGAGACAGGAAATTAGGGACAGGACAGGAAGTTAAGGACTGAAAAAAGTAGGGCTAGCTGACAGAAAGTCAGGATCGGGGGCCTGGAAGTCAGGGACAGAAAGAGGAAGTCAAAGACTAGCGGAAAGAAAAGTCAGGAACTGTGAAGAGTCAAGACTGTGTACAAGAAGTCAGGAGCAGGGGTCAGAAAGTCAGCGACAGGGACAGGAAGTCAGGTACTGGGCAGAGTCAGGACTGGGTTACAGGAAGTCATAACTAGAGGAAAGGAAGTCAGGGACAGGGACTGGAAGTCAGGTATGAGTGACAGGAAGTCAGGACCAGTGTATAGGAAATCAGGGACAGGGACAGGATGTCAGGTACTAGTGGACAGGAAGTAAGATCTAGAAAGAGGCTGGGTGACAGAAGTCAGGACCACAGGACTGGAAATCAGGAACAGGGACAGGAAGTCAGGGACAAGGAACAAGAATTTATATGGGTGACAGGAAGTCAGGAACAGGAGGACATATAGTCAGGTCTAGGTGACAGAAAGTCTGGGACTATTGGAAAGGAAATCAGGAACTGGGAAGACTCAGGGCTGTGTGACAAGGGAAAGAAAGTCAGGGCTGGGTAACAGGAAGTCAGAGACTAGCGGAAAGGAAGTCAGGGACTGGGAAGAGTCAGGGGTGGGTGACAGGAAGTCAGGACTTGGGGACTGTAAGTCAGGGATAGAGACAGGAAGTCACGGACTAGCAAAAGGAAGTCAGGGCTGGGAAGAGTCAGGGCTGGGTGGTAGGTCATGAGGACAAGGAGATATAAGATATGGACTGGGTGATAGGAAGTCAGGGACTGGGAACAGTCCACAATTAGTGACAAGAAGTAAGGTCAGAGGACAGAAATTCAGGGACAGGGAAAGGATGTCAGGGACCATAGGACTGGAAGTCAGGGCCATTAAAAGTCAGGGCTGGTTGTCAGGAAGTCAGGGCCTGGGGACAGGAAATCATGGACGAGGGCAGGAAGTCAGTGACCAGAGGAAAGGAAGGCAGAGACTGGGAAGAGTCAAGAAAATTCGACAGGAAATCAGGAGCAGGGTGCATCAAGTCAGGGACAGGGACAGAAAGTCAGGACTGGTTTACAGGAAGTCAGAACTAGAGGACAGAAAATCAGAGACAAGGAGATGAAGTCAGGAATGGGTCACAGGGTGTCAGAAAGAGAGTATGGAAAGTCAGGAACAGAGTTGGAAGTCAGGAACCTACAAACAGGAGTCAGGGACTGGGAAGAGTCAGGGCTGGGAGACGGGAAGTCAGGACCATGGAACACAAAGTGTGGGGATAGGAAGAGTCAGGGCTGGGTGACATGAAGTCAGGTCCAGAGGACAGGAATGCAGGGACAAGGACAGGAAGTCCGGGACAGAGAAGAGTCAGGACTGGGTGACAGAAAGTCAGGAACAATGGACAGGAAGTTTGGGACAGAAAGAGAGACTCGAGGACAGGAAGTCAAGTACTGGAAACATTCAGGGATGAGTGACAGAAAGTCAGGACCAGGAGACAGAAGGTCTTGCCTGGTGATAGGAAGTCAGAACCAGAGGTCACAAGGTCTGGGCTGTGTGACATGAAGTCAGGGACCAGAGGACAAGAAGTCAGGAACTGGGAAGAGTCAGGGCTGGGTAACAGGAAGAAAGGACCAGGGAACAGAAATCAGGAACAGAGACAGGAAGCTAGGGGCCAGAGTAAAGTCAGAGACTGGGAAGAGTCAAGATAGGGTGACAGGAAGTCAGGACCAGGGGACTGGAAGTCAGATACAGGAACAGAAAGTCAGGGACTAGGTAGAATCAAAGTTGGGTGATTGGAAGTCAGGAAGTCATGGAATGGAAAGTCAGGGGAAAAGGAAGTCAGAGATGGGTGAGAGAAAGTCAGGATGAGAAGACAGAAAGTCAGGGACTAGAGGATGGGAAATCAAGGACTGGGAACAGTCATGAATGAGTGACAGGAAGTCAAGAACAGGGGACAGAAATTCAGAGCTCGGTGACAGGATATCAGGGATCAGAGGAGAGGAAGTCAGGGACTGGGAAAGTCAGGCTGGGTGAGAGGAAGTCATGATCAAAGGACAGGAAATTAGTGACAGGACAGGAAGTCAGGCCCTGGAAAGAGTCAGGATTGCCTGGAAGGAAGTAAAGAGCAAAGAACAGGAAGGCAGGCTGGGTGAGAGGAAGTAAGAATCAAGAGACAGGAAATTAGGGACAGGACAGAAAGTCAGGGATTGGGAAATCAGAGTTGGGTGACAGGAAGTCAGGACCAGGATACAGAAAGTCAGGGGTGGGTGACAGGAAGTGAGGGATTAGCAGAAAAGTAGTCAGGGAGTGGGAAGGGTCAAGATGGTGTGAGAAGAAGTCAGGACCAGGAGGTAGGAAGAAAAGGACAGGACAGGAAATCAGGGACTAGGCAGAGTCAGGGCTGGGATACAGGACATCAGAACTAGAGGACAGAAAGTCAGAGACAGGGACTGGAAATAAGAGATGGGTGACAAAATCAGGACCAGGGTATAGGAAGTCAGGAACAGGGACAGGAAGTTAAACACCTGAGGACAAGAAATCAGGGACTGGGAAGAATCAGAGCTGGGTGACAGGAAGTTAGGACTAGGGAACAGAGAATCAGGGACTGGGACAGGAAATCAGGGACCAGAGTACAGAAAGTCAGGTACAAAAGGACAGGAAGTCAGGCACAGGGACAAGAAGTCAGGTCTGGGTGATATGAACTCAGGGACGTGGATAGGAAGAAAGGGACTGGGAAGACTAAAGCTAGGTGACAGGGAGTTAGGGCCAGGGGACAGAAAGTCAAGAACAGTCCCAGGAAAACAGGGACTGGGAAGAGCCAGGGCTGGGTGTCAGGAAGTCAGAACTACGGGACAGGAAGTTAGAGTCAGGGACTGGGAAGAGTCACAACTGGTGACAGAAAGTTAGGACCATGGGACTAAAGTCAGGGACAGGAAATCAGGGACCAGAGGACAGGGAGTCAGGGACAGGGACGAGTCAAGAGTAGGTGACAGGAAGTCAGGAGCAGGAGACAGGACATCAGGGTTAGGGACAGGAAGTCAGAGATGGGTGAATGGAAGTCACGGACAGAAGGAAAGGAAGTCGAGCACAGGAACAGGAAGTCACGCTGAGTGATAGGAAGTGAGGGACAGGGACAAGAAGGGACTGAGAAGAGTCAAGCTGGGTGACAGGAAGTCAGAACCAGTAGACAAAATGTCAGGGCTGGGTGACAAGAAGTCAGGGACCAGAGGACAGAAAGTCAGGGACTGGAAATAATCAAGACTGAGTGACAGGAAGTCAGGACCAGTGGATAAAAAGTCTGGGATAAGGACAGGAAGTCAGGGAAGAGGACAGGAAGTGAGGGCTGGGTGACAGGAAGTTAGGGACCTAATTTTGGGAGGAAGTTAGAGACTGAGAAGAGTCAGGGCTGGGTAACAAGAAGTCAGGATCAGGGGAGAGGAAGTGAGGAAGAGTAATAGGATGTAAAATACTGGCAAGACTCAGGGCTTGGTGACAGGAAGTCAGGACAAGGGGACAGGAAATTAGAGACAGGGACAGGAAGTAAGTCACAGATCGGTGAAAGCAAATCAAGGACATGAGGAGAGGAAGTCAGGGACAGTGACATCAAGTCAGGGACTGGAAAGAGTCAGGGCTGGGTGAGAGGAAGAGAAGGATCAGGGGACAGAAGGTTACAAAGAGGGACAAGAAGCCAAGGACAGGGAAAACATAAGTTTAGGACAGGAAGTCAGGGACTGGATAGAATCAGGGCTGGGTGAGAGGAATTCAGGACCTGGGGACACAAATTCAGGGACAGGAAATCAGGGACTGGGACGAGTCAGGGCTGGGTGACAGGAAATCAGGACCAGGGACAGAAAGTTAGGCACTGGAAACAGGGCATGGCGACATGAAGTCAGGACAATGGGTACATAAAGTGAGGGATAGGGACAGGAATTCAGGGACTACATGACAGAAAGTTAAGAACTGGGAACAGTCAAGGATAAGTGAGAAAATTAGGGAACCGAAGGTCTGAGCTGGGTGACAGGAAGTCAGATCCAGAGGACACAAGATCTGGGCTGGGTTACAGGAAGTCAGGGACCAGAGGACAAGAAGTCAGAGAATGAGGAGAGTCAGGGCTGGGTGACAGGAATTTAGGACTAGAGGACAGAAAGTCAGGGACAGGGGCAGAAAGTCAGAGATTAGGTAGGGTCATGCCTGGATGACAGAAAGTCAGGATCACAGGATCAAAAGTCAAGTAACGAAAAAGGAAGTCAGAGATGGGTGACAGGAAATCAGGACAACGGGACATAAAGTCAGGGCAGGGACAGGTAGTCAGGGTCTAGAGGATAGGAAGTCAAGTGCTGGAAACAGTCAGAGATAAGTGACAGGAAGTCAAGACCAGGGAACAGAAATTCAGAGTTAGGTGACAGGAATTGAGGGAATCAGAGGAGAGGAAGTCAGGGATTGGGAGAGTCAGGGCTGGGTGATATGAAGTTAAGACCAGGGGAAAGGATGTCAGGGACAGGACAGGAAGTTAGGGCACAGCAGAGAGGAAGTCAGGGCTGGTTGACAGGAAGTCAGGGACCAGTGGCAAGGAAGTCAAGAACTGGGAGAGTCAGGGCTGGGTGACAGGAAATCAAAACCAGGGGAAATGAAGTCAGGAAATGGGAATATTCAGAGCTGGGTGAAAAGAAATCAGGATCACAGAATAGAAAATTAGGGACAAAACACGAATACAGATACTGGAAAGGGTCAGGACTGGGTTACATGGAGTCAAGAGCAAGGGACAGAAAGTCAGGGCTGGGTTAGAGGAAGTAAGGATCAAGGGACAGGAAATTAGGGGCAGGACAGAAATTCGGGGACTGGGAAGAGTCAAGACTCTTCCCAGTCAAGACTGTTTGACAGGAAGTCAGGACCAGGGGACGGAAGTTAGGGATGGGGACAGGAAGTAAGAGATTGGGAACGAGAAGTCAGATGGGTGACAGGAAATCAGAGATAGTAGGACATATAGTCAAGGCTAGGTGACAGGAAGTCAGGGACCAGCAGAAAGGAAGTCAGAGACAGAATAGTCAAGACTGTGTGACAGGAAGTCAGGACCAGAAGGCAGGAAGACGTGGATAGGGACAGGAAATCTAGGACTGGGCAGAGTCAGGGCGGGTTTCTGGAAATCAGAACTAGGGGACAAGTATCAGTGGAAGAGACAGGCAGTCCTAGACGGGTAACAGGAAGTCTGAACCAGGGTATCTTAAGTCAGGGACAGGGACAGGAAGTCAAGGATAGGGTAGAGTCAGGCCTGGGTGACAGGAAGTCAAGGATAGGGTAGAGCCAGGTCTGGGTGACAGGAAGTCAGGAACAGGGAACAGGAAGTCAAAGATAGGGGCAGGAAGTCAGGGATAATAGGACAGGAAGTCAAGGACAGGGAACAGTTAGCAATCAATGACACGAAATCAGGACCAAGGGACAGAAGGTCTGTTGTTGTGACAGGAAATCAGTGACCAGAGGACAGGAAATCAAGGACTGGGAAGAGTTAGGGCTGGGTGACGGGAAATTAGGACTAGGGGACAGAGGCAGAAAATCAGGGACTAGAGGACAGGAAACCAGGGAGTTGGAAGAGTCAAGATTGGGTGAATAGGAAGTCACGACCAAAGACAGGAAGCCAGGTACATGGCCAGGAAGTCAGGGACAGGAGGACAGGAAGTCAGGCTTAGGAACAGGAAGTCAGGGCCAGTGACAGAAAGTCAGGATCAGAGGATAGGAAGTCAGGGACAGGAGCAGGAAGTGAGTCAGAGATGAATGAAAGGAAGTCAGGGACAGGAGGACAGAAAGTCAGGGACAGGAATTCAAGGTTGGGTAACAGGAAGTCAAGATCAGGGGACAGAAAGTCAGAGACAGGAACAGGAAGTTTGGGACTGGGAAGAGTCAGGACTGGGTGACAGAAAGTCTGGATCAGGGGACAGGGAGACAGAGACAGAGACAAGAAGTCAGGATGAGGTGACAGGAAGTCAGGGACTGGGAGGAGTCAGGGCTGGGTAACTGAAAGTCAGGACCAGGGGACAGAAAAATCAGGAACAGAGACAGGAAGCCAGAGACTAGAGTACAGGAAATAAGTGAGTGAAAAGAGTCAAGACTGTGAGACAGGAATTCAGAACCAGGAAGATTGTAACAGGGAGAGAAAGCCAGGGATTAGGTTGAGTCAGGGCTGGGAGAAGGGAAGTCAGGACCATGGTTGAAAAGTCAGGTAGAGGAAAAGGAAGTCAGAGATTGGTGAGAGAAAGACAGGATGAGAAGACAGAAAGTCAGGCTCAGGGACAGGAAATAAGGGACTAGAGGATAAGAAATCAAGGACTGGGAACAGTCATGGATGAGTGACAGGCAGTCAAGACCAGGGGACAGAAATTTAGAGGTAGGTGACAGGAAGTCAGGAATCAGAGGAGAGGAAGTCTGGGACTGGGAGAGTCAGGTCTGGGTGACAGGAAGTCAAGAGCATAGGAAAGGAAGTCACGAAATGGGAATAGTCAGGGCTGGGTGAGAGGAAGTGAAGACCAATGGGCAGAAAATAGGGACAGTAGAGGAAATCATGGACTGGAAAGAGCCAGGAATTGGTGACAGAAGTCAAGAGCAATGGACACACAGTAAGTGCTGGGTGAGAGGAAGTAAGGATCAAGGGACAGGAAATTAGAAGCAGGACAGGAAGTTAGGGACTGGGGAGAGTACAGCTGAGTGACAGAAAGTCAGGACCAGGGGGCAGAAAGTCAGGGACAGGGTCAGGAAATCAGAGATTAGTGGAAAGAAAGTCGGGGGCTGGTATTTTCAATACTGTATGACAGGAAGTCAGGAGCAGGGGACAAGAAGTCAGGGACAGAGACAGAAAGCAAGTAGAGGATAGAAAGTCAAGGACTGTGAACAGTCAGGGATTAGTGACAGGAAGTGAAGACCAGGAGGCAGAAATTCATAGCTAGGTGTCAGGAATTGGGAGATCAAAAGACAGGAAGTCAGGGATTGGGAAGAGTCAGAGCTGGATGAAAGGAAGTTAGGACCAGGAAACATAATATCAGGGACTGGGAAGAGTTAGGGCTGGGTGACAGGAAGTCAGAATCACGGAACAGGAAGTCAGGACCAGGTAACAGAATGTCAGGGACTGGATGACAGAATGAGCAGACAGGAATTCAGGGACTGGGATATGAAGTAAAGAACCTGAGGATAGGAAGTCAGGGACTGAAAAGAGTTAGGGCTATCTTTTGCAAACCACAGCACCTAAAAGGAGAGGACAAAAGGGAGTGCCCTGCCACAGAGGCAGGGTGGGATGAGGGATGGGGAGGTGGGAGGGATACTGGGATTGGTAGGGGTGGAGAATGGGCACTGGTGGTGGGATGGGTACTTGATCATTGTATAACTG
>JAOXYA010485493.1:0-15859 GCA_028565675.1 Sorex palustris | reverse complement strand
CTTTCCTTTCCTTTCCTTTCCTTTCCTTTCCTTTCCTTTCCTTTCCTTTCCTTTCCTTTCCTTTCCTTTCCTTTTTTAAGAGAATGGAGTAGGGGATCTGGTGGGCCATTCCTGGGGTGCTCAGTGATCTGCAATGCTAGGGATCAAACTTGGGCTCCCACATGCAAAATATGAGTTCCAGCTCTTTGGAACTCACCCCCCCTCACCGCCAATATGTATCCTTTAGTTTGGGAAGAGGCTTCCCAAATCCTGCATATGCTATTGTGCATAGGGACACAGTTTCCACTGGAAACCCAAGTCAGATATTTCTGAGCAAACCTAAAACTGTTCTCCATTAGTTTAAAAAAAAAAGTCAGAGGGAACAAAGGACAGAGAGGGCAGCGTGACAGTGGGTTAGTATGAGAGCCAGGAAAGAAGGAACGTCCGAGCGCGTGGCAGGCGGTGGCCACGTTACCTTCTTCTCCTTGGATGGGGCTGGCGCCCCCGGCCTAGGGTCTTTAAGGTGGCTGTCAGCCCGGGACTGTTCCGCATGACTGTGTGAATTTACATCCACAAGGGAACACTTCTGGAAGGCCTACGGAATTAGAATACTGAGGTTAACAGGGCTTCAAGTGGAACGAGAAAAGAGGGACAACAGAGAATGTGGAGATGGAGAGACCCATCTGGTTCTACAAGCAGCGCCAAAACTGTTCCTTGTCCACCTGGTTGGTTGGGGGCTGAATTGGGGTGGGGCTGCGGGTGGGTAATTCCGCAAGGCGAAATGCACAGAGCCTTAGATGGCCCCTCTGGGTGTGCCTCCATTGCATGGATCGGGGCTTCTCCCTTTGACCTTTCAAAACAAACATTATGTAAGTTAAGTCATGAGCAGAAAACTTGATGCTTTCTGTGTTCTTCGTTTTATTTATTTTTTGTTTGGGGGCTATACTCAGCAGTGCTCAGGGCTTGCTCCTGACTCTGCACTCAGAGATCACTTCTGGCAGGCTTGGGGGACCATATGAGGTTCCAGGGAGGGGATTAAATCTAGGTCGATCATGTACAAGGTAAGTGCTCTGCCCACTGTTGTATGGAGCCAACTCCTGTTCTTCATTTTAAACCAGTTTTATTGAAATTACAGGGGGCAGGGAGGGTCGCAAGACATTGTAAACCTGGACTCCACAAAATAAAAGTGATCCTTACCGATTCATCTTGGGCACAGGTATGTGTGCTCATGGGGTTTGGAGGTTTAGAACAGTGCAGCGCACTTGAATACCCATGTGATTCCGTGTGGCCAGCAGCTGCCTGAACCCCAGAAATATGCTCTGAAAACTTGTGATCCTAATTCTCTGAGCCCAAGCCTGACTCCTGGGCAGATTGTGGAGGCCAGTTCTCAGCACCGGGGCTGAAGGTGAGTAACAATACAGCCACAAAAGCAAGAGAGACCGATTATACAAATCCCTTCATTGAAATCAGTGATTTTAATTCAGCTATGTTTCACCCAGGTTAAAAAATGCTGTTTCCCAGAGAATAACTGTCAGAACCACCAGGCTGCAGGCTTTTGGTTTTATGTTTTCACTTTTTTGGTTAGACCTGGCAATGCTTAAGTGTTACTCCTGGCTCAGCTCTCAGGTAGTGCTTGGGAGATCAAATGGAATGCCGGGGATCAAACTCCGGTCAGCTGCATGCAAGGCATGTACCTTACCAGCTGTGCGCTCGCGCGCTCTCTCTCTCTCTCTCTCTCTCTCTCTCTCTCTCTCTCCACTGTGGGCTTTTTTAAAAAACATTCTCCAAGTAATACTCATGTGCAACAAGGATTAAAGACCACTTTTTTTTTAGACAATCTCAAGTAATTGCCTCATTTTCTTAATATCAAATGCTGCCATTTGGAAAGAACCCAGCAGGCAGGAAAAATAACTCCTATCCTTGCCCTGTGAATATGCCCTGTTCCTGCCCCACCAGCTCCTGCCGTGAGGCCCCTGAAAAGCTCCAGTGCTCTCAGCTGGAGATGCGCAGGGCTACCCAGCTTACTCTAATAAGGGATGAGTTAGGCACCTTGTAGTGTCCACTAAGACTCCAGAGCACACAGGAGGTTGTACACAGCAGCTGCTGCTCCTGCTGCTGCGCGCGCGTGTGTGTGTGTGTGTGTGTGTGTGTAAGGGGAAGGTATCTAACCCAACTGCTTGGTGAGGCACAGCCTGGCCACAGGCGACCAGTTAACTTTCTATGCAGCAAGTGTGTCTGGTTGTGTGGGGTGTCCCCTAGCCAGTGAGTTCACAGGGTTGGTTAAAACTTCACTCCCCTGCTGACAGTAAGAGAACAAGAAGCCAGGTACTCTGCCCTTGACTTTCAGTCAAAAGAGCATCACAGCAGTTCAGACTCCAATGAAGGGAGATAATTTCGAACAGTGACTCTCTAAGTGGCCAGAACAAAGACATTCCTTTTCTGAGAGAGCCAGTGGAAGACCATGCTCAAGTCTAAACGTTAATACTTTTATTGTGAACATTATGAGTGCTGACTTGCATAGACTTAGGGTTAGAGTTATCTGATGGTCTGTCACCCAGTTGAACACAAATGGGCTGTATCAAGACACATCGTAGTAGGGTGTGAGGAGAGGTGACATTAGATGGTTCCCATCCCATCTATATCTCAGGAGAAGAACTCTCTCCAACAACAAACAGCCCTGACATGCTAGGATCTTAGTGAGAGGGGCCTTTGGGAAAAGGTCATGCTAACACCAAATGAGAACCCACTGGAAGTCCTAAAGTCTTCAAATACAACAGCCACTTCAAGGACTTTAATCAAACCTCAAAAAGATGCTGGCACGATTTTTTTTCTCTTCTTTTTGGGTCACACCACTCCCAGCAGTGCTCAGGGGTTATTCCTGGCAGTGCTTAGCGACCATATGGGACATTGGGGATTGAACTCAGGTTGGCCACATGCAAAGCAAATTTCCTACCCACTGTACTATGGCTCAAACCCCCAGTGGCACGATTTCTAATGCCCACTTTAGTTGGTTCTGAAATAGAGCAGAAATGATTAAGATTCAAAGAAAGGCAAGCAAATCTAGCCAAGCCCGAACTAGGAAAGCTTGGAACTGATTTTCTGCATCCACCTGGGATGTGTTCTCAAACAATCCTCCGTCAGACCTATTGATCCTATTGGCACCCTGAGAGCTCAGTCCAGCACCAGCTTGGACAACCGGAGACCAAGGCCAGAAGATGCATGGTTCATGGCGAGGGTCCCTGGTGCTCCTGCCAGCTCTAATTGATGACTGTGCGAGAGATGCAGCCATGGAGCCCAGAGCGGGAAGCAGGAAGCCACACTCAGCCACAAACCTGCAGTTCTGCCATGATTTTGTCTCCCTCTTCATCTTCTTCATCCTCCTTTGAGGAAACAGGTGGTGGTGGTGGCGGTGGGGTCCAGTTTGACGCAGGCTCCTCCGTTGGGCATTTTGTGGCTCTAGCCTGTGGGCTTGCTCCAGCCTCTTCACTGCTCACCTGTGGAAGATTCAAACCCAATATACAGGCTTAGCACCTCCAGGTCCCAGCAAAAAAGAGTTTCAATTCTCATGCCTGATGAATGGCTTCCTGGTGGATTTCAGTTCTAAGCATTTTAAGAAATAACATTAGTTTGTCCTCTCTCCCCCTGCAGGGAACTTAGATTTACTGCACAACTCCCACCACAGTGCTTCCGAGGCACGCCCAATTCCATCAGGCACTCCCAATCCTCTGTGTTTATCTTTAACCTCTCCTTTGTGCTCTTTGCCTCCTAACTGTTAATCACTTATATCCCCAAATCAGACTCTGTGACTTGTAAAGTCAAATTCTTCTGAGGGAAAAAAAAATTCTTCTGAGGGTTCTAGATTTTGTATATGTAAGTGATATATTGTTCTTCTCTTTCCTTTATGTTCTTTACATAGTTTATTTTAGAGCAATGTCCTTTTTGTATAGACACAGGAAGACAGTTAATGCTATGCTTTTGTAACATGGGAGTAAATTGACTTCAAATATTTACTCCTGGACATCTGTCATATTTACTTGACTTAAGCCTCAGTTGCCCTTCGTTCCTAACACTCCAAAAGGAGAGTCCCAGTGAGGGACTCGGATGGACCCAGGACAAGCTGTAAGGGGACAGGCTAAGTGCCATAAAAAAGTATAAGTTAAGAGCACAGTCATGGAACAAACTGTCATGACCCAAAAAGAAGTGACTGAATAAGGACCCTGCCGGGGTTAGGAAAGACTAACCAGGCCTGAAGACTTTAGTCTGGGATATATACCAAGATGTCCCCAGGAAGAGCGACGCTTTAAGCTTAATATAGCTTCTACTGTGTCCATACAAAATGACTAGAAATATTAAGAAGTAAAATTAGGATGACTGTTTAAATGGATACTAAGAAAAGGAGAAAGCAATATATCCTTAGATGGAATTCTGCCCTTGGGCAGATCTCCAAGCAGGAATTTAAAGTGCTAATCATTTAGATTTTGTCCTTGAGTTATCTCCAAGAAGAATTTCCCCTGAAGAAAGGACTTTACATCTGTTTGTTGTTATAATAATATTCTACCACACCTATGTGCAATCGCTACCCCCAAATCTTCATGATTTCTCTATAATGCTGTGAGACTTGAATAAATGATCACTGATCACCAACCAGCCTGGTAGCCTCCATTCCTTCATTCATCCATCACCACTGACTGGCTGGGGAGGCAGTGAATTTGTCTCTAATATACCCAGGGGACCCTTGGGTCACCAAGGGTGGTTCAGTGACCACCCACTTACCCAGGAACAGGGACAGCTACCAAGCACATCCCCACCAAGGAGAAAGGCTCTAAGGTCCTCTTACATTCAGTTTGGATTTGTTTCTATCAATTGTCAGTTTGGTGAGTGAAGAAAGAATTTTAAGCCTCTCATAATCCCTCCAGATTCAGTGCCTTTCAGCCAGGCAAACTACATTGCCATGAAAATTGTATCCACAACCGAACGGAAAAGAGAAAATGTGCCAAGTCGAGCAGAAGCCTGAGTTTACCCAGCATCTTCCTGTGAAGTGGCACAATTGTTCTTAGCTCATCTCCCTTACCTCAGTCAGAAAGTCTGTCTTTGGCTTCCCCTCCCACCATCGTTTCCAATCGTCTGACACCTCTCAGAGGAAGAGACTTGCACTCTGCATTTCACTTTGGCTGCAGCCAAGTTAGAGAAGGGTCCAACTTGGGGTATGGCATTAATCCAACAGCGGCTGGCATTTTCTCATCCTGGTGAATGCCTTAGTCTACTCTCTACTGCCTTGTCTGACTGTCTGACGCAGTGCTTGTTAGTGACTACGTCAGAAGAGATGACTTGCCCAGGGTACCGGACACCACCCACAGCCCAGCTTACTAGGACAGTCCACCAGACCTTAGTGCTGATCACTTCCTTCCTGCTGGTGTAGACCACGTCGCCGGACCTTGTGGTGGTGAGCCCTGTTCCAGGAAGGTAGCTCCGTCTTGGGGGTGGGGGTGGAGGGGGTGGTGATTTACCCCCCGACTTGTCCAAATCCTGTTCTGAATTTGGAGAATCTTCTGAAAAAACATGGCACCATTGCACACAATCATCTCTTGAGATAACATCTAGGAAGTTCAGTGCCCGCCTACCCACTCCATCATTTCAACGTCCCTTTCTTTCAGAGGAAAGGCCCTGCAACAGACCCTGAGGCCTAATAACGACCCTCAGACTGACATGAACTTCCAGGAAAAACGTCTGCACCACATGATTCTCTCAGCCTCCATTTTCTCATCTGTTCAATGGATGTTGTATTAATAGTCTTTCCTCTGGGAGGTGGCAAAGACTGAGGAGGAAATGTAGCAAAGGCATTTCAAGCCATGACACGCTTTTTAACATGCTTAAGCAATCATTAGTTGCTATTATTAAAATGTTGTTGCTATGCCAAGAATTAATTAAAAAAGCTGATTATTCCTTGAAGAGATGAAAGATCCGAACTTAGTGGCAAATATAGAGTCCCCGGAGGGACTACAAAGGATTCTTCTGCCTCTCGGGAAGCTGGTGTTAACAGGAGGGACTTGAGTGGGGTAAGTTTCAGTAAGATCTGTCCTAGAAAGGGCCAGACGGAGAATAGGAGAAGCAGAGGAGAACAGAAAACAAAGCCAGGAGAAGTGGTCTTGGTGTCCTAGTTACGTTTGGGTAAGGTTTTCTGCTAATGAAAGGAGACAGCAATTCAAAGATGAGACGAGGATCAGGGACTGAACCCGGGTCAGCTACATGGCAGACAAACGCCCTATCCGCTATCACTCCAGCTCCAAGTGAATCCTGTTTTGATTATTTATTGACAGTGGTAAACATCAAAGGGCTAGCTGAGAAAATCAGTAGGAGAGTGGAAGGAGCAGGCCAGAGTGCCAGATCCCTGTGCCCCTCTGAAGTGCTCCAGGGAGCACTGGTACTGTCTCGCCCAGGCCCTTGTCTCTCTGGGCAGATGTGGGTGGACTGAGAATTGAGTCTGTGTGTGGTTTGAGTCCAACTCTGAGGGATACACACTGGGGAGTAGCATATCACTGGGGCCCTAAATGATGCCCACTTTCATGATCAACAGGCAAATCAAGATGAGAAATCTTTTGCCTATTCATTCTGGTTGCTAGACATGGCCTTACTGACTTAGGCACAGGGCTGCATGCAAAATCATATCTCTGTGTATTCTTTTAAGAGTAGACTTAAGCACAAGGCTTGTAAGTGGAGATCTAGTAGGTTGAGTTCTTTGAAAGTCATTTCATAGTGTTGTCGACATTGAGCTACTTAACGTCCATGGTTAACGATGAAATATATGACACTGTGGTTTTACGTTAAACAACGCAATTTTGCCTTATGATCTAATATCCCTCTGGGAGCTCATAAAATGGCATTTGCTTCCCACAGTGTAAGAAGAAAGAACTCTCATTTGAAATGCAGGTCTCATATTGTCCCAGCTGGTGCTGTGAAGTGTCATAAATCTATGGAAAAAGCAGAAACTGGGAAATCCGGAAATGTTGTTTTTTGTTTATTTTTCCTTTTCAATTTTCTGAGTGTGCTGCTATGCTTATAGTTAAGAAGTTGTGGGCCGGAGTGCAGTGGGGAGGGCACTTGGACCTGGCAGACCCAGCAGTGACAGCCAGAGATGGATGATCCCTGAGCTCAGTGCCAGGAGTAAGCCTTGAGCACTGCTGGATGGGCAAAGGAAAACTAAAACAAAAGATGTAGTACTAAGGTTCAGAAACACTTGAAGACTTGTTCTTTCAATTTTAATTCTTTTTTTCTTAAAAAAATTTTTTCTTTGTTTTTGGGCCACACCTGGTGGTTGCTCATGGGTTCCTCCTGGCTCTGCATTCAGGGATCACACCTAGCGGGGATAAGGCAAGCTACTGCTCCGGTCCCATAATTTCAGTTCTTAAAGGAGTGTCTGAGGAGTAGCTTGGTGGTGGGGAGTCCCAACCTTACAAGCACCAGGTTTTGAGTTCAATCCTTGGGGCCACCAGATGTGCTGAGCAGCATCCTGGCAACTCTACTGCATGTTATTCTGAGGCCACAAGGGGTTTCTGGCTACCTCACAGCTACATGTGTGTGAGCGACCACAGCTAATGAGGTGCATCCTTTTTAGCAAGACGAAAAAGATGCATATGTCCTGAGTCAGGGAGCACGACTTCTAGCAAGCATTGCAAGGCTCCTGCATCAGCACGATACCCAGAATGTGTGCCAGCACCACCACTAACGAGGTTGACTCCCTGCAAACACTGTGGCACTGTGTGAGTACCATCGTGTGGACACCACAAGAATGAGAGGAAGGAAACGGGGAGGGTTCTGAAGGCCAGAGACTGTTTCCATTAGCCAGCGTGCACCTGAGTGGGTTGCCACACTGGGGCTGGAGGACAAGGACAAGGACAGGGACAGGTGAGCACCTCACCTGAAAATTCTGGCCTGTCCACAGGTGTGTCACCCTTGGGTTGTGGGCCCGAGGCGGGCGGCATCTCCAGGTTTGGAATAGACTTCATGATGTTGGCCTGAGCTTCTTCCAAGAGCTTCTCAAACTCCTTCCCATTATAATGCTCCAGATTTTGCCTTTTCTCTTCCCACTTCCTTTCTGCTTTCTGGAGGGGAAAAGAAAGTGGAGAAAAGTTTCAAAACCCAAGGGAAATGCCAATTTCTAAAATTCAGGTCAGACTGGGTGGCAGCATGACACACCTTGAAGGTGGGGAATGATGCCCAGCTCCGGGGTGTAGGAAGTCATGTTTCATAGCAGGATTACTGGTGCCCCCCACCCCCCAATAATATTAGCATAGGTTTTCAAAAAGAAATTCTAACATAATGTTCACATTCAACTCCCTGGTTTAAAAATCTGGCACAAAACCTGTGCATTCCATGAAATGCAGACCACCAAAAAGCAAACTTGTCCTGCCCTCCCACTGCAACACCCCTCTTCTTGGCTTCAGAGACCTCTGCTATAAATTCTCATCCATCCCCTAAAACCCAGACCTTCCTCCTCCATTATCAGTTCTGATTGCTGTTTCCAGATACATTTCCTCCCTCTGGCGCTTTGTTTAGTTTCAAGGTTACATCCAGCAGCACTCTGGGCTACTCCTGGCTCAGTGCTCAGGGAACCATACTTGCAAAGCCTGTGCTCCAGCCCACTGAGCTATCTCCTCCAGCTCCAATGGACCTTTAATTATTGGGGTCCAATCTACCACCTTTCTCTGATACCTGAAAAATAGATTTTCCACTTCCAGGATTAGTTTTTTTTTTTGTCACACCTGGTGATGCACAGGTTCATGCACTCAGGAATTATTTCTGGCAGTGCTCAGGGGACCATATGGGATGCTGGGAATTGAACCCGGGCACACCACATGCAAGACAAACCCCCTACCCACTGTGCATTAGCTCCAGCCCCCAGAACTAGATCTTAAGCACTCCAAATTAGCGGGGTTTTTTTTTTTGTGCCAGCCTGATCTTTTCAATTATTTAAGGAGGGGGCAGGCTTGGGTCACATCCAGAAGTGCTCAGGGATTATTTATGGCTCTGGTAGTGCTTGAGGGACCACATGTGGTGCCACGAATTGAGCCATGGCTGGCTGCATGCAAGGCAAAAAAGCCTTCAGCCCTTCAGTATTATCTCTCCAGCCCCCCTAATTTCCTTTCTGTTCTGGTGACAGAGCTTTGCCTGTGGTCCCTTTTTTTTTGTGGCAGCTATGCAGGAATGCCCTCCCACCCCTCCATCCCTGCTCACCCCAGCAGCACCCCCAGTTCTTTTGGCTTATGCACGGCCAGCACTAGTTCCATACCCAGCACTGCAAATGGGCCTCTGAGCACCACCTGTCCATAGAGCTAAGAAGAGCCTCTGAACAAGGCCACGTGTGACCCAACTCCTTCCTAACCGGTCCCCTCCCCAGACTTCAGAACCGTCTGATGTACTATGATCTCTCCTCTTAATTCTCGCAACAAAGCGTGGGACGAGTCACACCCTCTCCACGTGCGTGGACAACCTGAACGGGAACACTACCTCTATGGACAGAGCCCGGTGCTTGGCGCTGGTGATCTCCTCGATGAACAAGGGCTGCACAGTGGCACCGTTCACCGGCAGCTGCGGGGACGAGGCTGTGTCCTGGGCGCCCGCCGGGGGGCTGGCGGGGGCAGCGCCGGGCACCCCGGGGGGCAGGTGCTGGGCGGGGTTCAGCAGCGCCGACGACAGCTGCGAGGGTTGCATGACCACCGGGGCGCTCTGCGCGTGGTGAACCGTCAGGGGCACCACCTCTGACTTCACGTCCCCGGGGACCCCTGCACTGCTCGGAGGCGCGTCTTCTTGGCTCCGTAGGACCTCAGCAGCCGTGGCCTTTTCCATTGCTACGTACTGTGCAGCCTGAGCGGCGTCGGCACCTTTCAAGAGCCCGTCGGTGACGTGTCTGGGAGGGAAGTAAGCAGAGCTTGGTGTTAGCCTGTCAGCCTGGCCACGGCACCCCGACGGGGGCATCTCGCAGCCGGGCAAGGTCTGGCTGCAAGCTGGAAAGATGCTGGAAAGCACAGCAGCCACTCAGCGTGTGTGGGTTTCCATCGCAAAATCAAAGGCCCGGGGATCGCCCCCCGCTGGTCTTTGGCAGCTGCTTTCTTGGCCCTTCTGGAGAGGCTGCCATTCTATCCCAGCTAGCACTGCTGTGCCCTGCTGCCAATAACGCCTCCACCTGAGCCACGCCTCCAAGCTTCCGGGGCTACAATTAGTGATGCACCGGGTGATGCTCTGAGGGCACCATATGCAGTGCCAGGAACGGAACTGGGTCATCCACAAGCAAGGCAAGAGCTTCAATCCCTGCTGTCTTCTTATTTATTATTCATTAATTTTTAATTGGTAGTGGGGTAACACCCTGCAGTGCTAAGGAATCACTTTCCTGGCTCTGCACTCAGGAATCACTCCTGGCAGGCTTGGGGAACCATATGGGATGCCCCGGGAATCAAACCTGGGTGGGCTACAAGCAAGGCAGGCGCCCTACCTGCTGTGCTATCACTCTGGTCCTTAACTTTGGTGGCTGCATAAATTTCCCCTGGGGGAGAGGAGGTTACATAAAGGTAAGGAGGGTGCCGACCCCCAGGGGTGGAGCAGAAAAGTCCAAATCTTACAGGCTACAGGAAACGCTTCCTCTCCAAGCTCCACCTCTGACCTCCTACCCTCTGCTTCCACCTTTCAAACAGGCATCTCAGGGCCTGCCCTGTTGGCATCTCAAGCCTCGGCTTTAGACTCCTGTTGGCATCAGAAGTTTCAGCTCAGTGCCCACTCCGCAGAAAGAAATCCAGAAGTCTCCAAAGACAGAATTCACAAGGACAAGCCACATCCTGCATGTATATCTGGTAGTGCTTTTACTGTGACATTGGAGTTTTGGAACTTTCTTTCCTTGGATGAGCCGCTGACTCTGTTTAGCCTTTCATCCACCGTGCCCCTTTTAGGTGGGCAGATGACTAGAACCCAAACACTCCTGGGGGAGATTTCCTTTCTAGAAGGACTAGCAAGCGCTCCAGCATTTTCTCAGTAGGGAATGCAAGAGAGGTTTTGCATTCGTCCACTTGTCTCCCTCTAATGAAGTCAGTGAAGCTGACTTTGAAGCCAAAGCTCATGACATATCCTGGTACATTCTGCAACTTCAAATGTTACTACATGAATCACCTTGGCATAATTTTTTTTCTTTTTTCACACCAGAATGTTGGCAGCTTCGGGGCTGGAGCAATAGTACAGCAGGTAGGGTGTTTGCCTTGCACAAGGTCAACTCAGGTTCAATCCTCAGTATCCCATATGGTCCCCTGAGCACCGCCAGGAGTAATTCCTGAGTGCAAAGCCAAGAGTATCCCCTGTGCATCGCTGGATGTGACCCAAAAAACAGAAACAAAAACAAAACAAAACAAAAAAATAACGTTGGCAGCTTCCACTCATTTCAGGATGTGCCCAGGCATCTCCCTGGGGTGAGACTGCGGGGTGCCTGGCATGAGGCTATAACGAGAGAGTAGAGATGGCAATGGGTCCAGGCTTGCAGGCAACAGCAGGAGCCGCTGTCTGTCTGGCCTGGGGCTCCAGAGCCAGGCATATGGAGAAAAGAGTCTGGAAGTCCAGAGTCGCACCCCAGCCCTTCCCCCCATGCCCCCTGGGTACCTCCGAAGTGTGGTCAGCACATCAGTCATGCTACGGACTCGCTGTAAGAGGCTGTCCAGCCGGTGTGGCTCCTCCTTCAGGAAACGCACAGCCTCCACTTCGATACGCAGCACGGCACGCATGCGGTTCTGCAGGGCGGGGAACTCTCCTGTGGGGTATGGGCAAGGGAGTGACCGACCAACTGGCCGCTGGCTGTCCCACCCTGCCCTACTGCTGGGCTGTCATCAGGCCCCTGGATGGGGGCACCACTCCCCAAGGCCTCATTTCCTGTCTAGGGTGGGGGATATCGTGCCTGGGGCTGGTTCAGGGGTCCACGTATTTCAGCCCCAAGAATAGCTGATTAGTCTCCTCCAGGCTGAAATCTCCCAGCTTCCGAGGGGATGTCAGCTCAACACCGGCCAGCTTCTGCTCTAGTTTGCTCTCTCTGATGGAGGGAGGCCGGGGATGGATGGAACTTGGGCTGCCACATGCAGGCTCCGGCTTTCCCTCTGAACAACAGGCCTTCCCTTCCTCCCCCATCATTTGCTGGCTGATTTTATTCAATGAGAAAGGGAAGGAGGAAAAGAGTAAAGAAAGATGGAAGGAGGAATGGAAGGAAAGACGGGAGAGGAGAGAAAGAAGGAGACTAAGGGAAGAAGGGGGAAGAAGGGAAAGGAGCGAGGAAAGATGGAAGGAAGGAGAAGAGAAGGGATAGAAGAGGTGAGGGTAGGAGAGAGGGATAGGGTGAGGGGAGGAGAAAGGGAATGGATAAGGGGAGGAGAGGGAAGGGGTGAGGGTACAATAGAGGGACAGGATGAAGGGAGGAGAAGGAAGGGGAGGGGTGAGGGGAAGACACAGAGAAGGGGAGGGGGAAAAAGAGAGGGAAGGGGTGAGGGGAGGAGACAGGGACAGATAGAAGGAGGGAGGGAAGGGGTGGGGAGGAAAGAGGGACAGGATGAAGGGAGGAAAGGAGGAAGGAGAGGGGTGAGTAGAAGAGACAAAGAAGGGGAAAGGAAAAAGAGAGGGAAGAGGTAAGGGAGGAGAGAGGAACAGGAAGAAGGGGGGAAGGAGAGAGGAATCGCCTGCGTGGCTGTGCTGCAGACCCTTCGGGGACCCTCACCTTTCAGGGCAGCCACGGCCTCCCCGACTTGCCGCAGGAGGCAGGCGCCGTCCTCCACGTCCTTCAGGGTGACGGTGCGGCCTGCTGAGGCCGAGTCCTTCTTCAGTTCCTCCACGAAGTCCTCCAGCTCACTGCAGGGGGCAGAGCAGGTGCAGTGAAGACAAGGCCTTCCTTCGGATGCCACAGCCAAGCCCCCATCAACCCCTGCCCCTCCACAACCCCCATGGTGGGGGTACAGCTAAGACGAGCTGCCTGGGCACTCTCTGGGGAATCTGGGGGTTGCGGGCGGGGCCAGTGGCTGTTAGATGGTATACCTGTTCCCCCTTCAGTGGCCCCCAAGCAAGGAGGAGAAGCGGAGCATTGTGAAAGGATGGAAGAGGGAGGGAGAGAGCAAGAGAGCAAGAGAGAGGGGTGGGGAGAGAGGAGGAGAGAGGGAGAAAGAAAGAGAGAGAGAGGGAGAGAGTGGAAGAGAGAGGGAGAAGAAGAGAGGGAAAGAGAAGGGAAGAGAGAAAGATGGAGAGAGAGGAGGGGGAGAAAGAGGGAGAGAGAGAGGAGAGACAGGGAGGAAGGGAGGGGAGGGAGAGAAGGAGAAAGAGAGGGACAGAACGTTCACCATATTGGGGCAAGCACCTGAGGCTTCCCAGCCTTGTACCTGGCCTTTGGGGCTGGGCCCTTCTTAGCTGGGGTTGGGAGGACACTCTCCTCTTTGCTCTAGGATACTTATGGATGTCCCTGATCTCGACCTCTCCTGGTGGTTCTTGGGTGACCCTGCATTGCTAAGGGATCAAACTGGGCTCAAGCCGCATCCCAGGCAAGGCCCTACCCCTACCCTCTCTCTCCAGCCCCCAGCTTGACACTGTTAAATGTCCGAGGGCCTCAGAGTGAAGCCCTGCTGGAGAAGCTCTGGTGAATCCTCTAAGGACTGGCCAATTCTCCTCTTCAAGCGATCAAGAGAAGCAATGATCACATATCTCTGTGTGTGTGTGTGTGTGTGTGTGCGCGCGCGCGTGCATTATAAAAGAACCAGAAAGATCTTATACACAGAGACAAAGATCCATCCCTTCTCCTAGCCCTAGCCTCCAAAAGAAACAGGAAAAGAGGGGCTGCGGAGGCGAGGGGATAGTACAGTGGGTAGAGCATTTGCCTTGCACACGGCCAATCCAGGTTTGATCCCCAGCATCCCATATGGTCCCCTGAGTGTAGAGCGAGGAGTAACCCCTAAGGATCACTGGGTGTGGATTCCCACGTACCCCACCCCCCAGAAAAGAAATCGGAAGGAAGGAAGAAAGGAAGGAAGGGAGGAGAAAAGGAAAAAACAAAAACCCAATCTCAATCCAACAATCCAACAAACAGGAAAAGAACTGAGATAGAAAGTCACTAGGGGGCAGTAGCAGAAAACGCTTCACCAGCAAGGCTAGTGCTGGGGAGCAGCCCAGGGGGGTGGAGTGAGGAGGTGCAGGGAAATGAATCTGCAGAGCTGGGCAACTCTGATGCTTCACCAGGGGACCTGGATGCAGCTGGCAGCTTCCACCAGGGGACCCGGGATGCAGCTGTGATTGGCAGGGCAGCTGGTGGGAGAGGTGGTGCATGCAGGGAATCACACATCCTACAAGGACTAGGGGGCAAATGGCAAAGCCTTCCATCTCCACGAAATGATAGACTTTGGGGGGGAGGATTTTCTTTTATTTTCCCTCTTATTTTTGTGAACGGTGTTCAGGGGACCATGAACCCAGGGCTCCCATATGCCAAACAGGTCTTCCCTCTATTGGGGACATCTCCCAGGCTCCCTGTGATTCTTGCTGTCACGGAAAATGGACTCAAATTACCTCAGAGCGCTTCAGGGAAGATGGTGCGATGCCAGAACCCTATGAGAAAGCCCTGTCCACTGACTACCCACATTTGCAAAAGATGGTGGGGTACTTCCTCGAGTTGAAGGGCTGAGTTCCACACTCACACTCCAACTAGGGGCCCTTCACCAGAAAACTCTTTTCCATTTCGTGACCAAATGGAACTCGTGTTTCGTTCAGAGGTGCAGCTGGCTGCCCAGGGGTGGGGTGGGGGTTGGTCCTGGAGGTGCTTGGGGTCACCATGCAATAGCAGGGATAGACTGAACCCAAATCTTTAGTCTACTGAATGATTTCTCCTGCTCCCCACCCTAGACAGAATTCTTTTAACATGTAGACACGTAATCTGATCTCCCCCACCCTGCTTTTTGGGTAACACCCAGAGATGTTCAGGGGTTACTCTTGGCTCTGCACTCAGGAATTACTCCTAGTGGTGCTAGGGGGACCAAATGGGATGCTGGGGATTGAACTCAGGTTGGCCGCATGCAAGGCAAACGCCCTGCCTGCTGTGCTATCTGGCCCATATCTGGTCTTTCTGACAGCAGTGCTGAGACCCAAATATTGAGGTTCCGTTAACAGCCCATAACCTCACACAGTCGCGATGAATGAATACTCCAGGGAGCCACACCAGTCTGCCTGAAGTTTCATATTCCTATTGTTTCCACAATGGACCTCTTAGACTGTGCTGCTTTGCGCATGGGAACACTGAAATTAAGTCATGTGTTGTTTTTTTCCTGTGTTAGTCATGGTACCTACACATATGAGATGACAGCACCAAGCACTATCAATTTCTGTCATACCTTTAGGATATTTGCTATGAGGAAAGCCTTTAGGCAAAAACAAAAATTTTTTTTTCATTCAAGGTGTAAAAGAGGGCAACAGAATAGTGGGGAGAGCATTTGTCTTGCAAGTGGTAGACACGCGTTTGAACCCAGGATCCCATATGGTCCCTGGAGCACACCAGGAGAGTCCTTGAGCACAAATCCAGGAATAAGCCCTGAGCACTGCCAGCTGTGGTCCCTGAAGCAGAACAAAAACAAAACACCCCCAAATGTAAAAGAGATCATGGGGCTACCCTGGGTGTGGAAACATAATTTCAATATTAACCAATCAACTTGGCTTTGGGGAAGCCCTTCACCCATTCACAGATGCTACTGTTTATAGGTAAAGCTGCTCTGTTTGTTGAAGTGGGTTTGCATATATATATATATATATATATATATATATGGACAATACTCCACTACCCAGCCGCCACCACACTTCAGGACGCTTTCCGGACCCGCGTGGCAGCTCCGGCCGAGAC